>AWOL01S0008950.1:9769-20904 GCA_000715115.1 Nicotiana otophora
GTCAGGACCGTGATGGTGCCTAACATTTCACTTGCTAGGCAAGCCAACGTTAGAGAATCATTAAACTAAATCGTTATTTCTATTCAGTAAATAACAATACTTAACTAAGATAAAATATAATAAGTGCGAAATAATATAAAAACTGTATTAATTACTACCATCCGGATCTGGAGTCACAATTCATGAGCATTCTAGAATTTACTATAAGTAATAGTCTGAAAGAAATACAACTGTTTGAATGAAATAAATAGTAAAACAGAAGGATAGACGGCGACTTCAAGGTCTGCGAACGTCGACAGATCTACCTTGAGTCTTCGGATAGCGGGTCCAACAGCTAAAATTTCGATCAACCCGAGCCGGTACTAAAATCTGCACAGAAAGTGCAGAATGCAGTATCATTACAACCAACCCCATGTACTGGTAAGTGTCGAGTCTAACCTCGACGAAGTAGCGAATAGGCTAAGGCAAGGGACCTACAAATCAACCTGTACAATTTAACAGTGTATATACAAATAATAGTAATGAAGAGCTAGACAAGAATTATCGGGAGGGGAAAACATGCTAGGGGAAATACAAAATAAAGAGCTACAGCAGAATGAGAACTAGAACAACCAATATGCTATGAATCAACAGTAGTACGAATACAATAAAGGAAAAATGCAAGACATCACCCTTCGTGCTTTTACTCTCAATCTTACCATAAAATCAATAGAAACGGCACGACATCACCCTTCATGCATTAACTCTCATATCATGGCACGTCATCACCTTTCGTGCTTTTACACTCACAATATGGCACGACATCACCCTTCGTGCATTAACACTCACAATACGGCACGACATCACCTTTCGTGCATTAACAATCTCCCCTACCATAATGCAATGCATAAATAACATCAAGGAGATAGAATAACAAGCACAAGCCTTACTTCAATATTTGGTCCAACAATATCAATCTCAACTTTGAAACAAATACTGAATTATCACCAGAGAATCCATAAACATGATAAGAATGATCAATTTAGCAACACTAGTCTAAACACGTAACAATTAGGCATAGGAGAGAGACAATATAAGAAAAACGGGAGAAAACAGGTAATTTGGTAGCACATAAGTACTCGTCACCTCACATATACGCCGCTCACATGAATTTCACATAGTAGATAATCTGAGGTTCCTAATTCCCTCAAGTCAGATTTAGACACAACACTTACCATGCTCCAAAGGCCACTTAATTCTCAATAACAACTTTTCCTCTAGAATTCACCTCCAAACCATACGTATCTATTCAAAAAATGACTCAATAATATCAAATATTGCTATAGGAATCTATTATATTGTATAAATTAAATTTCCTATTTTTCCTCCAAAAGGTTAAAAATCGACCCCGGCCCGTTTGGTCAAAACCTGAGGTTCGGATATAAATCTATTTACCCATTCACCCCCGAGCCCGGATATATAATTGGTTTTGGAATCCGACCTCAAATTGAGGTTTAAATCCCAAAATTTCCGAAATCCCTAGTTTCTACCCAAAACCCATAATTCTACCATGAAAACTTTAGATTTTAGGTTGATAATTCATGAAATGTAATGGGTAATTGAACAAAAATGGTTTAGAATCACATACCAACACTTTGAGGAAGAAAATGACTCTTGAAAATCACCTCTAACCATTTGGTTTTTGAGAAAATGATTTTTTGTTTTTTGGCTAAATCCCGTTTTGATTCTGTTTTAAGCACTGGGCGATAGTGTGCATCGCGTTCGCGAGGCCACTATCACGTTCACAAAGACCAGAGCTACCAAGCCTTCACGTTCGCGAGACCTTGCTTGCGTTCGTGATGGTTACTCCCCCTAGCCTTCGCGTTAGCGAGACATTGCTCGCGTTCGCGATGAAGGAACGACCAACCCTCCCCCAGGTTCCAAATGCTTCGTGTTCGCGATGAGCCGGTCGCGTTTGCGAAGGGTAAATCCCCCATCACTTCGTGTTCGTGACCTGGCCTTCGCGTTCGTGAAGAAGAAATTTCAGCCTCACCAGTTTACTCCTCGCGTTCGCGAGAGTACCTTCGCGAACGCGAAGAAGGACAAGCCAGAACACCAGAATCTGCACAAAACCAGATTTTCCAAAGTCCAAACATCTCGTGGCCTATCCGGAACTCATCCGAGCCCTCGAGGCTCCAAACCAAACATTCACACAACTTTAAAAATATCATACGAACCTGCTCGTGCGATCAAATCACCAAAATAACACCTAGAACTACGAATTTAGCACCAAATCAAATGAAATTCTCAAGAACACTTTAAAATTCCTATCTTCTCAACTAGACGTCCGAATCACGTCAAATCAACTCCGTTTCTCACCAAATTTCACAGACAAGTCTTAAATATTATAATGAACCTGTACCGAGCACCGGAACCAAAATACGGACCCAGTACTAACAATGCCAAACATCAATCGATTCTTAAAACAAATAATTTTCAGACTTTTAATTTTTATCAAAAAATCATAACTCGAGTTAGGGACCTCCGAATTCGATTCCGGGCATATGCCCAAATCCCATAATTCGATACGGACCCACGGGACCGTCAAAATACGGATCCGAGTCCGTTTACCAAACATGTTGACCGAAGTCAACTAAAATCAACTTTTAAGGAAAAAATTCTTATTTTCATCAATTTTCAATATAAAAGCTTTCCGGAAACATGTCCGGACTGCGCACGCAAATCGAGGAGGGTAAAAAATGAGATTTTTAAGGCTTAAGAGCGCAAAATCGAGTTCTAAAGCATAAGAAGACCTTTTGGGTCATCACATGATCTAAGATCTTTTTCTAATTTGAATTTTGCTTTATGGAGATATATATACTAGTAGAGTTTAGTTTGAGATAATTGGAGATTAAGAGTGACTAATTCTTTCTTTGCTGCCTTTTCGCGAAGTGCAACAGTAGAGCTACAAGCGGGGCACCTAATAAGAAAGCTAGGGTTCAACCATCTTCAACTCAATCTACCTTCAAGGTAAATAATAAACCGCTTGAAACATAATTTTTCTAATACTACCTTTTAGCTAATCCATATCTATTTCTTTCTCATTTTTGTCACAACTCTGTTGTCTTTCTTGATTGTTTGTAGCTTCAAACATGGTGATTCTTTTCCTTACCATTATCACTATAATCTCTTATCTCTTTTACAGAATCCTGATATGTTTATGAATGAAAACATGCAAATGCTTAGGATTTAGGAAAACTTCATTGAATGAAGAAAGCAAAGATTCCTCTGCATACACTCTCTTTCTCAGTTTCTGAAGTTTAACATACCCTATACACACTTGCAGCTAAAAGCTATAGAACCTAAAGTACAATAGACATCTTTCAAGTTTCATTTAAAACAAGAAAAAGTATATAACTAGCCAAACAGAAAATGCTGAAAATAAACTCTACTTTATAGGCTTCTTTGTTGTCGTTTAGCATTTACACCGTTGAGTTCCTTCACACATCAACTCTACTTTATTCTCTAATTAAATATAAATACCTTCTTAATTTATTATTATATTCTTCCTTGCACTAAATATTGTAGTACTATTAAAATATTTTCATATTTTTTACGCGCCTTCTCTTCTTGATTACATCACCAGATAGAGTAGAAAATCTAGATACATCAGTACAAGCTATAAACATCAATGTTTTCATTATTTTTAGAACATAATCGTTCGTAGAAACAGTCGTGTGAAACATAATTGTCTTTGCAGTTAAATTAGACCTATGATTTATTTTCTTAATACAGTAGACCTATCAATAATATTTTGTATTTAGCTTTTGTTGAACCAATATATTATGTTGTTCACGTTCTAAATATTCAGCCTTGGATGTGAAATTAAATATCATATCTCTAATTTTCGCTCAATCTCAACCTAGGGCTAGGAGATCTAATCCTTTAGGTGTAAAATTTTCTTTTCATAGAGAAAAGTGAATTGTGTAATTAACTTTATAATCTCACAATCTTAATTGAATAAATTTTATCCACAATTCCTTATCCTACATCTGTTTTTTCATTGTATAGTTTCTCTAGAAAGGTAAAGTTTTTATTTTTTTACCTCCAAGTATGGCTTTCTTGATCCCTGGACTTTGCTTACCTTGAATAATAATTTTGGTAATTTGAATATATCATATAGGATATGCATGGATTATGGTGATAAAAGCTGGATGAATCTCCTAAGATGGACGGATGAGTATATATGTGGAGTGAATAATTTTCTTGATAAGGAATTTGAACGAGCCGCTCAAGGAAATGAAATATTATGCTCTTGCAAAAAGTGCGTTAATAGCTATTGGCATTATAGAAATGTGGTGGAGGATCATTTGATTGTTCATGGGTTTGTTGATGGTTATACCAAATGGGTTTTCTATGGGGAGGGATTTTCCTAGAGAAATACACCTCTTCCAAGAAATGATGATGAAGGTTCTAATATGCGCGACGATATTGATGGAATACTTCATGATACATTTGGAAATATAGAGGGTCAGGCAGAGGATGAAGAAGGAGTTGGGGAAAGACAATTTGAAGATGCAAGGAAAATTTTCAAATTACTGGAGGAAGGAAAATAAGAGTTATATTTGGGGTATGAAAATTTCAGTAAACTGAGTTTTACTATTCGATTGTACTTGCTTAAATCCTTGCATGGATTGAGTAATTTGGCTTTCTCAGATTTGTTAGATTTGATAAAAGAGGTATTTTCCTTTGCTCAGGTACCAGAATCTTTCAATAAGGCTAGAAACATGATAAAAGATTTGGGTCTTCATTATGAAAAAATACATGCATGCCCTAATGATTGCATGTTATTTTGGAAATAAAATGAGAAGGCAGATAATTGCTCTATTTGTGGGTCTTCAAGATGGAAGAATGGTGGTCCTTTGACTAACGCAAGCTCTAAAATCCCTGCAAAGATTTTAAGGTACTTTCCTTTAAAGCCTAGGCTTCAGAGGATATTCATGTCTCCTGAAACGGCTGCTACAATGAGATGGCATGCTAATGAACGACTCAATGATGGGAATATAAGACATCCTGCTGATGGGGAAGCTTGGAAGGATTTTGATTCTTTGCATCCAGATTTCTCTAGCTATCCTCGTAATATTAGATTGGGTCTTTCAAGTGATGGTTTCAAATCGTTTCGGACGATGAGCATTTCTCATAGCACGTGGCCTGTTATGTTAATGAACTATAATTTATCACCGTGGATTTGCATGAAGCCATAGTATATAATATTGTCTATGATCATTCCAGGTCCATCGTCTCCAAGAAATGATATAGACGTGTACCTACGACCATTAATTGAAGAATTGAAGGAACTATGGGAAACCAGGACAGACACATTTGATGCTGTAACCAACCAAACCTTCCGAATGCGTGCTGCCTTATTGTGGACAGTTAGCAATTTTCCAGCATTAGCTATGCTTTCAGGATGGAGCACTAAGGGGAAATTGGCATGCCCCACTTAGAATTATGACACATGTTCTCAATATCTCAAACCTGGTCACAAGATATGTTACTTGGGTCATCGAAGATTTTTGCCTCTTGATCATCTATTCCGAAGAGATAAGAAGTCATTTGACGGTAAAGAGGAGCATAGACTTGCACCTGCTCCTTTGTCGGGTGAAGAAGTGTTTGAAGAGCTGATTGAATTCAACAATATCTTTGGAAAGGGAACTAAAAAAAGTCCTCGGAGTGCTAAGCGTCCGTGGAAAAAGAGATCCATTTTTTGGAATTGCCATATTGGGTGCATAACAAATTGAGGCACAATCTTGATGTGATGCACATTGAGAAACATATATGTGATAGTTTGCTCGGGACTTTATTGGAAATAGATGGAAAGTCAAAGGACCATGAAAATTCTCGCTATGACTTACAAGAAATGGAGATACGAAAGGAGCTACAACCAAAAACAAATAATGATGGAACTATAAGTTTGGCTAAATCTTGTTTTTACATGAAACCAAAAGAGAAAAGTTTGTTTTGTACTGTCATAAAAAATACTAAATTACCAAAAGAGTGTGCTTCAAATATTTTAGAACGCGTGCATGTGAAGGAGATAAAAATATCAGGGTACAAGAGTCATGACGCTCATTTTATGATGCATTACTTGCTCCAGGTTACTGTTAGAAAAGTGTTGCCCAAGAATGTTTATTTGGCCTTGATTATGTTGGGAAATTTCTTTAGAGCTATATGTAGTAAGGTCATAAGGAAAAGAGATCTTGAAAAAATGTAGTCTGAAATTGTTGAAATAACATGTGAGCTTAAAAAAATTTTCCATCCAATATTTTTTGACATAATGCCACATTTGCCTGTTCATTTGGTGAATGAAATTAAGCTTGGGGGTCTGGCTCATCTTCGTTGGATGTATCCCATTGAGAGAAACCTATGTAAGTACAAGACATTTGTACACAATCGATCTTGTCCAAAAGCGTCAATAGCAGAGCGTTTTTTGGCTGATGAGTGTTTGACTTTTTATTCGAGATACCTAAATGATGGCGTGAAGACAAAATTCAGTAGGTACCAAACTATGGATGATGAGTGCTCTCAAATTTTATCACTTTTATTCCCTAATATAGGCCATCCAATTGGAAGTAAGGAAAAAAAATACTTTTTTCATGGATTCACAGTTATGTTTTAAAGCACATCAATATGCTCTGTTCAATACTGGAGATGAGCAAATGGAAAAGTTTATCGAGTAAGATAAATTTTATATATATTTATTTATATTTTATATTTATTTATTATATGATTAAACTTGAAATATTCATAATTGCAGGGAACATAAGAATTTAATTGTTCATCATAGTAGATCAAATACATGGGAAAGAGCGAGGAATCACAGTCGGGAATTCAGTAATTGGTTTAAAGAGAAAGTTAAAAATATTGTAGTGCCAGATTATTTACAATGGCTAGCCAAAGGACCCAATATGGTGGCCAGAAGATATATTACATATTTTATTAATGGATACCGATTTCATACCAAAGAACGGGATTCTCGATGGAAGACTCAAAATAGTGGAGTGACTTTATCAGCAACAACTGATAGTTTTGCTAGTGCTAGGGACCAAAATCCCATCGATGGTGAGGTTATCTATTATGGAGCTATTCAGGATATCATTGAGGTTGATTATTGGGGTTCTTTTAGTGTTGTACTATTTAGATATGTTTGGTTTCGTAATGAAATAGATGATTATGGGTTAACTCGGGTGTACTTCAATAGATTATGCAGTACAGATCACCCTTTTGTATTGGCATCACAAGTTTATCAAGTTTGTTATGTGGAGGATCCAACTGAAAAGATGTTTATTATGCAAGGAATAAAGTACCTGTTGATTTGTATGATCTAGAGGAAGAGAATTGTCCCAATATTGGAGACACATTTGGGAGGGAACCTAATAGTGACATTGGTTCCTCCTCTAGATTACTTGATGTTGACGTTAGATGGTCAAGAGAAGATGTACCCGTTGATATTGTTGATATTCCAACTAATGTACAACATTCACATGATATGATTATAGAATCGGAAGAGGAGGGTGGGTTTGATGATACTGATTGGGACAGGATGGAAGCAAATGATTAAATAAGAAAGTTCTGAAATTCTTTTAAATATATTATTTTTTGAGTAAGTGATAATGCATTTATATATATATGAAGATTATTTTTTTTTTATATCTTGTAGATTATTATTCTGATATGCTTCAATTTTGCAGGACTTGGGATCTATTAACTTTGTTGCTACTGCTGAATTAATTGACAGAGAACTGATATTGTTTTCGAGAATATAATTCTGGAAATATTTTGCTAACCTATTTGATATTTATTTGATTCAGAAATTACTTAAAAATGCTTTTGCTATCCTATTTCGCGTTTTCTTTTTTGAATATGACAGAGATTTTAACAGTCATGAATCAAGAAGGGTGCTCAAGCAAAAATAAATAAATATCCAACCGCATTCCAGCTGGATCACTTGTATCTTTGCGAAACCAAAAGGTTTCGTCGTTGACAACAAAAATAACCTCTCAAGCTATAAGGTCTAATGCAAAATGAAGAAAGACAATCAGAATCTCGATCACTTACATTGTTGCGAAATCAATCGTTGACAACAAAAAGAACCTTTCATGCAATAATGTCTAATGAAAATGAAAATGACAATCAGAAGCTGAAAAGGTTTCGCAAAGATCTCAATTGCAAGAAAAAGTGTGGCAAGTGCCATTGATTTCTACCTCTTCTACAACACAAGGAGTACAAGAACAAGTGCAGCAAGTGCCAATGGATTCCATCACTCCTACATCACAAGCTGTGCATGAACCATCTGAAGATTCTACCAATCATGAAGCAATTGAAAAATCTGAGGAACCAGGCAAGTATATATAAATTAAGCAATTGAAAAACGATTTGGCTCTTCTTCTTTAAGCACATTTATTAGCTCGGATTAAGAGGAATATGAGGTGGATTTTCTATCTTTCATTTTTCTTTTCGTATTTTCTTTGGTTTTCTTTTTCTTATTTTATTTTCAACACTCACCATAAATTTAGTTTCCTCGACTAATGATCATTCAAAATATATGTGCACCTTTTGGCCTTTTTATGGTTCCACTCAAAAGCTACCCCAAATCTCACGTTAATATTCTAGCGACTTAAGTGATTTCGGAGGTAAATTCAATAAAATTAAATGAACAAAAAAATGGAAATCGGGTTGTAATGTGGGCGCAAAAGAAAAGGTTTATAAGCTTAAATGGGCTATCTAAGGATAATTTTATTCATGATGGCATAATAGTTCAATGAACAATCAAAGAAATACCTACATCATCTCCTAGACTCACAAAGCTTACTTATTTCACTTCGATAAATACACGAGGTAAGTTTTAGATTAACACAGGATAGCACATAATGTAATCAAGGCCTCACATCACATAATGCACATGACCACAGTCGGAGCGGTTCCATTCCAACTCTCAAGTTTAGGCAAATAATCTCAAAGTCAAGAAGTATTAAGAAATAAAGGACTACATCAACAACGAGTCAAGAAATTGAGAGGATGTGTCACGAATAGGCTATTCAATCTTTCACGACTTTGATTTTCATCAAAACATGCTAGGAAGGTAATTTGCATGCTAAGGCCCAACTATGCTAGCATCAGACAGTCAAAAAGAACATAGGAGCACTCAAGTTTTCTTTCTTCGATTTCCTAAAAATAAAAATATCCGATTCAAGTTACATCCCCTGGAAAAGAATCGTTGCCCAAAGAAAAATCAAAGGGATTATTTCCTACCTATGACTAACTAAAAAAAAAAAAATATTTTAAACTTTTTCATTGGACCTTAATCCCTCAAGAAAGCTGTTCATGAGATCCATCGTTGGAAAAAGTCTAAATTTTATTTTGATGTAATTAATTTTTTTTCTTCAGTTAAACTAACACAACTAAAATATCATAGAAAATCATCCAGACAATCTCCTCACCCTACACTCAAAATTGTGCATTGTCTCCGATGCACACCATAAATGATAAGAGGATAAAAGAAACTCATTGGAAGGCCAAAGGACGAAGCATTAGCAGCTCATGAGATACTCAGACTTCTCCCAAGCTCGGTCGTTTGTGCGGGCACCCCACACTTAGTTCCAACCATCTGGCTTGATTTTGCTTCCTTCTAATGGCTTTGCTTCCCATGCTCCTATAAAATCAAAAATGAAACTACAAAAATAATACAATAAAAAAAAAAGAAATCAGTAAAGTTGGGTTGCCTCCCAATAAGTAGCTGATTTAACGTCGCGGCATGACGTGAACCTCTTTTTACCTCCACCTAAAACTTATAAATTGGACCCCCAATATTGCTTCAAATTTTCTACTATGCTCTAGGGGTGGTGAAACAAACACTTGCGAGCTAAAAACTAAATATTACCTTATGTACTTTTTGGCTTACAAATGAGGAGTGTCGTTTTACTCAGACGACCTTGAAAATTTCAAAATATAAGGCTCATCTACCTCTTTCCTAGACTCCTTTTTATACTTATAAGGATCCATGCCTATTTCACCATCCGAATATAATGTAGAGAATTATTTGGAGTGAGGTACAAATCGCCCAAATATATAAACTTCAAGATTTTCGACATCCTCAACACCAATCACACTAGAGTCAACTAAATTTGTATCCTCAATATCCTTGGATGATTCTAGTATTACTTCTTAAATATTGACATCCTAAAATTCTAGTTGGATAGATTGTTAGTGTTCTACTCTGACCTCCTACATTAGCACCTCAATTTGTGCATCTAATTTGTGCTCTTTTTGGCTACCATCCACAATATTAGCTTGTTGAATATTAAAAGCTTCAACTAATTGAGCCACTTGAGCCTCCTCCATGTTGGCAGCAGTTGCCTCTTGCCTTTAGATAGTAGCCTCTTGCCTTTGTGTTTGCAGTTCTTTCTCATTATTTTATTCCAAGAGGCATATTAACACATCCTTGATCTCTTTTAGGTCAGTATCCCCAGGTTCTTTGTTCCTAACTTTATAAGAAAATGTAGAACCATCATAACAAAGGGTTGGGGGAGGATAAGAAATATAAGCACAACCATAAAAGTGACCATCTTGACTACTACACACATCATACATATTCCACATATAAGATTGAGTTGGTGCACATAACTCGCTCCCGAAAATAGTTTAATAATTTTGCCACTGGTGGTTTATTTCACAATATGTATGAGAATCAAAAGTAGAATTACCAACACCTAAACTCTCATAATTCTAAGATGTCATGTTTCTCAAATCAACAAGTAGTATAAAATGAAGTTAAAAAAATTAAAAAATAAAAGTTCAAAATTGAAACCTAGCAATATATACAACTACAACTTCACCGTTAGTTCTCCGGCAACGGCGCCACAATTGGATCATGCCCTACTCTAGTCCTAAAAAGGATAAGTAGTCATTGCAAATCTAATTTGATCTAAGAGTCTGAAGTCGAATCCCATAGAGAACTAAGGCTTAGCTACAACTGTTCAATATCGCTAAGAAACACAAGTTCAAATAATTTTCTAGTTATAAAGATTGTAATATATATTTTAAACTAATTAACTAACAATTATTAGAAAGCAATAAAAATTTATCAACTAAAGAGA
>AWOL01S0008952.1:0-49983 GCA_000715115.1 Nicotiana otophora
TGGGTGATACCTTCAGCAAAACCTTCTCCCCAACCATGAAAGATACATCACAGACCTTCCTGTTCGCATAACTCTTCTGCCTAGACTGCGCCGTGCGAAGCCACTCCTGAATCGATTTCACCTTATCTAATGCATCCTGGACCAAGTTTATACCCAAGAGCCTAGCCTCACCCGGCTCAAACAATCTAACCGGAGATCTACACCTCCTCCCATATAAAGCCTCGTACAGAGCCATCTAAATACTCGATAGATAACTGTTGTTATATGCAAACTCTGTGAGTGGCAGAAACTGGTCCCATGAACCCCCAAAGTCAATGGCACAAGCGCACAACATTTCCTCCAATATCTGAATAGCGCACTCGGACTGCCCATCCATCCGAGGGTGAAATGCTGTGCTAAAATCAACCTGAGTACCCAACTCTCACTGCACGACCCTCCAAAACTGTAACGTATACTGAGTGCCCCTATCTGAAATGATGCAAACTGGGACACCATACAGGCGAACAATTTATCGGATGTAAATCTCAGCCAACCGCTTTGAAGTGTAAGTAGTACCAACTGGAATGAAGTGCGTGGACTTGGTCAGTCGATCCACAATCACCCAAATAGCATCGAACTTGCTCGAAGTCTGTGGGAGCCCAACTACGAAGTCCATGGTGATCCGCTCCCACTTCTACTCTGGGATCTCTAATCTCTGAAGCAAGCCACCCGATCTCTGATGTTCATACTTAACTTGCTGACAGTTGAAACACTGAGCTACAAACCCAAATATATCCTTCTTCATCCACCTCCAACAATAGTGCCGTCTCAAATCCTGGTACATCTTCGCAACACCCGGATGGATGGAATACCGCGAGCTGTGGGCCTCCTCAAGAATCAACTCCCGAAGCCCATCTACATTAGGCACACATATCTGGCCCTGTATCCTCAACACACCGTCACTGCCAATAGCCACATCTCTAGCATCACCTTGCCAGACCCTGTCCTGAAGAACAAACAAGTGAGGGTCATCATACTGACACTCCCTAATACTGTCATAAAGAGGAGACCTGGAGACCACGCAAGACAATACCCGACTCGGTTCCGAAATATCCAATCTCACAAGCTGGCCCGCTAAGGCCTGAACATCCAATGCCAAAGGTCTCTATGCTGCTGGAAAATATGCTAAACTCCCCAAACTCTCTGCCCGGCAACTCAAAGCATCGGCCACCACATTGGCCTTCCCCGGATGGTACAAAATAGTGATATCATAGTCCTTAAGAAGCTCCAACCATCTCCGCTGACGCAAATTAAGATCCTTCTGCTTAAACAGATGCTAAAGACTCCGGTGTTCTGTATAGATCTCACAATGAACCTAATAAAAATAATGGCGCCAAATTTTCAAGGCGTGAACAATGGCTGCTAACTCAAGATCATGGACAGGATAGTTCTTCTCATGGGTATTCAACTGGGGCGAGGCATAGGCAATCACCCTACCCTCCTGCATTAGAACACAACCAATGCATATCCTCGAGGCATCACAATACACTGTGTAAGAACCTGAAGCTGATGGCAGAACTAACATTGGAGTTGTGGTCAAAGCAGTCTTGAGCTTCTGAAAGCTCTCCTCACACTCGTGCGATCACCTGAATGGAGCACCCTTCTGGGTCAATTTGGTCAAGGGCGAAGCAATAGATAAAAATCCCTCCATAAAGCGATGGTAATAACCCGCCAAACCAAGAAAGCTCATAATCTTCGTGACTGAGGACAATCTAGGCCAACTCTGCACCACCTCTATCTTCTTCGGATCCACCTGAATACCCTCAGTGGACACCACGTGCCCAAGAATGCTACTGAACCGAGCCAAAACTCACACTTGGAGAACTTTGCATAAAGCTTCTCCTTCCTCAATCTCTATAATACAATCCTCAAATGTTGAGCGTGCTCCTCCTGGCTACGAGAGTACACAAGGATGTCATCATGAATACAACAATGAATGAGTCCATATAGGGCTGGAATACATTGTTCATCAAATGCATGAATGCTGCTAGGGAATTGGTCAGCCCAAAAGACATCACTAAGAATTCATAATGGCCATATCGGGTCCTGAATGTCGTCTTAAGAATATCCGAATCCCAAATCTTCAGCTGGTGATAACCGGACCTCAAATCAATCTTGGAGAACACCCGCTCTCCCTGAAGCTAGTCAAATAAATCATCAATACGAGACAAAGGATACTTGTTCTTGACTGTGACCTTGTTCAACTGCCTGTAATCAATGCACATTCTCATAGAACCATCCCTCTTCTTCATAAATAGAACCGGTGCACCCCAAGGTGATACACTAGGCCGAATAAACCCCTTATTAAGGAGTTCCTGAAGCTGTTCTTTCAATTCTTTCAACTCCGTCGGTGCCATACAATACAGTGGAATAGAAATGGGCTGAGTGTCCGGCACCAAATCAATACCAAAATCAATATCCCTGTCAGGCGGCATGCCCGACAGGTCTGCAGGAAACACATCCAAAAAATCACGTACCACCGGAACGGAATCAATGGTAGGAGTCTCTGCACTAACATCCCTCACAAAATCCAAATAAGACAGGCAACCCTTCTCAACCATACGTTGAGCCTTCAAATATGAAATCACCCTACTTGGTACATAATCTACATAATCGCTCCACTCAACCCTCGAAAATCCCAACATCGCCAAGGTCACGATCTTAGCATGACAATCTAGAACAGCATGACATGGAGATAACCAATCCATGCCCAATATCACATCAAAGTCAACCATACTGAGCAACAATAGATCCACTCGGGTCTTCAGACCCCCAATAGTCACTACACATGACCGATATACGTCGTCCACAATAATAGTATCGCCCACAAGAGAAGATACATGTACAGATGAAACTAAGGACTCACGGGGCATATCCATAAAATAGGCAAAATACGAGGAAACATATGAATACGTGGAACCAGGGTCAAATAATACTGAGGCATCTCGGTGACAAACTGAGACNATCTCCAGACCCCCAATAGCCACCACACATGACCGATATACGCGGTCCACAACAATAGTATCGCCCACAGGAGTAGATATATGAACAAATGAAACTAAAGACTCACTGGGCATATCCAGAATGGGCGAAATACGAGGAAACATATGAATACGTGGAACCAAGGTCAAATAATATAGAGGCATCTCTGTGACAAATTGAGACACTACCTGTAATCACAGCATCTGAAGCAATAGCATCTGGTCTGGCTGGGAGGGCATAGAAACGAGCCTCACTACCCCCTGATCTGCCTCCCCCTCTAGGGTGACCCCTAGCTGACTGACCTCCACCCCGAGCTGACTGGGCGGTTCGTGAAGTAACTGGTGCTGAAGTCGAAGGCTGACTCCTCTGCTGAGATAGACCTCCATGACAACGAGGACACTGCCTCCACATATACCCAAACTCACCACACTCAAAACAAATCCCAGGTGCTGGTGGCGGGAACTGAAGGGAACCTCTAGCACCGGGATAACTGGTAGAAGAACCTGGCAAGGAGGAGCCCTGAACTGGTGGAGCACGGGATGAACTCTAAGCTGGAAGGGCACCGAGTGATGAGTGGCCCTGATAAGAACTGTGAGAACCATGGCCAGATGATGCACCATGGTGAAATGGTCGAGCTGACTGAGCCTGTCTGAAATGATAACCTCTACCGTGCTGGAACTAACCCCCAAAAGGAGCACCGCTGAATCCACCCTGACCACGAGGCCTCTTGGCCTCCCTCTCAAACCTCTCTTGACCGTGAACCATATCAATCTACCAAGTAATGTTGACAACCTCATCAAAGGTAGCACCAGACACCCTATCTCTGGTCATAAACAACCGAAGCTGAAAATCAAGGCCATCTATAAACCTCCTAATCCTCTCTCGGTATGTGGGAACCAATCAGATTGCATGACAGGCCAACTCGGAGAACCACATCTCATACTGTGTCCCAGACATATCACCATGAAGAAGCTGCTTAAAATGTCTACGCAGCTCCTCTCTACGGGACTAAAGCACGAACTTCTCCAAAAAGACCACAGAGTACTGCTGCCAAGTAAGGGGTGCTGCGCCAATAGGCCTACGCCTCTCGTAAGTCTCCCACCATCTGAGTGCAGCCCCAAAAAACTAAAAAGTAGTGAATGAGACCCCACAAGTCTCCAGAATACCTGCAGTACGGAGTATCCTCTTACACCTGTCCAAAACCTCCTGAGCATCCTCTCTCTCTGTGCCACTGAAAGGAGGCGGCTGGAGTCTCCCAAACCTCTCCAACCTACGCTGATCATCCTCAGGCATAGCAGGAACCACATAATCCTGTACAGCTGCTACCGGCTGGGCTGGTGGTGCCCCCTGTGTCTGGAGTCCCTGAACAACCTGCTCGGGTGTGCGAGTGACGGGTGTCTGAGTGCCTGTGCCTCCCCCAGCCTGAGAAGTGGTTGCGGCCGTCGAGATAGAGACCGCCTGTGCAAGGCTGGTACACGCTATCAGAATCTGAGCTAGGGCCTCCTGAAGGCCTAGAATCATAATAGGAACAGGTGGTGTCTGAGCTGGTGCATCAACAACTGGAATCCGGTCCTGATCTGGGGCAACTGGTAGATCTGTAGGTATTGCCCCAGCTGCAGTGCGGGCTGCACCTCTGCCCCTACCACAACCTTTACCGCGGCCCTGGTTGGTGGTACTGGTGGATGGCCCTCCTGACCGATAGTACGAGTCCTCACCATCTGTGAGAGAATGAAACAACAGATGTTTAGTTACTAGAATCAATAGATTCTCATGACAAGAGTTCAAGAATGTGGAGTTTACTGAGGGTTCTGCAGCCTCTCGAAGATAAGTACAGACATCTCCGTGCCGATCCACAAGACTCTACTAAACCCACTCATGACTCATGGGACCTATGTAACCTAGGCTCTGATACCAAGTTGTCACGACCCAAACTAACACTGTCGTGATGGTGCCTATCGTGGAACAAGGCAAGCCGACTTATTTCCAAAACAAACCGATATTTTCATTTCAAAGAAAAGTTTCAAGGCTATTTAACATAAAAAACCTTCATAAAGGAGTTCAAATCAAAACAAAAGTGCAGAAAAGAAAAGCCCGACATCGGGGTGTCATTAGTCATGAGCATCTACTATAATTTGTCTGACAATATCGAGACTAACATAGTCTGGAAAATAGCGAAATACAACTAAAGGAAGATAAGAGGGAGAAGAGCAAGGCTGCGATTGCCAGGCAGCTACCTTGCAATCCTCGAGAAATCTGCAACCAGGATAGTCAACAACTACTACCGTGTCAATCTACACCTGGATCTGCACACAAGGTGCAGGGAGTAACGTGAGTACACCAACTTAGTAACTAACAACAGTAAATAAAGACTGAGCAGTAGTGACGAGCAATAAAGCATATAAAGTTCATATCATGAAATCTCTGTAAAATACAACATGCTTTAAAAATCAGTATTTGAATCAAATCATCTCGTTTAAATCCAGTTCCAGCAAAAATCATTTAAAGATAATTTTTAACAGTTTCAAACAGAGGCTCAATGCAAGGTGAGCAAAAAATATTATGAAATCATAATCAGCCCCTCGGGCAAAACATCACTCATATACAGCCCCTCGGGCAAACCTCATAGTCACCCATGCCTCTCGGGCATACCTCACAATCACTCATGCCTCTCGGGCATACCTCACAATCACTCATGCCTCCCAGTCACTCAGCACTCGGCACTCGCACTCAATAGGTACCTGTGCTCACTAGGGGTGTGTACAGACTCCGGAGGGGCTCCTTCAGCCCAAACGCTATATCAAGCCAAATCATGGCATAAATAACTCAGGCCCTCGGCTTATATCAAATATGTTGTGGCATGCAGCCCAATCCCATAAATATCCTCACAAATCTCGTCCTCGGCCTCACTCAGTCATAAACCTCTCAAGCCACTCGGGCTCTCAGTAAAGGGTACTCAGCCCAAAACAACATTTATATGTATCAAAATAGAGTAATAAAACTGAGTTATGCAGTAAACATGTATAACCATGACTGAGTATAGATTTTCAATCGAAACCAGTGAGAGGATAGTAAGATAAGGACCCTAAGGGTCCAAACAGTACTGGCACAAGGCCCAAACATGGCATTCAACCCAATTTACAGAAACTCTTTCTAAAACACATAAGTATCATATAGTTTTTACAAAATATGCAACTTTATAGTTGCTACAGGATGAACCAAGTCACAATCCCCAACGGTGCACGTCCACACGCCCGTCACCTAGCATGTGCATCACCTCAAAATAGTAAAATGATACGAAATCTGGGGTTTCATACCCTCAGGACTAGATTTATAATCGTTACTTACCTCAAATCGATCAAATCCCTACTCCGCGATGCTCTTGACCCTCGATTCGGCCTCCAAACACGCCGAATCTATTCACAATCAGTACAATACCATCAAATTATGCTAAAGGAATGAATTCTACAAGAGAACTACTAATTTAGACCAAAACCCCAAAATTGACTCAAACCCGCCGCCCCCGGGCCCACATCTCAAAATTCGACAAAAGTTACAAAACTAGAAATCCCATTCACAAGTCCATGCATATGAAATTTATCAAAATCCGACCTCATTTGGTCCCTCAAATCCATAAATCAAACTCTCCAAAATCCGACCTCATTTGCCCTAACCCCTCATTTTCACCCCTAATGTTCACTAATTACATGATTAAATAAGGGTAAATCACTATATATACGAGTATTAGGGTTCAAGAAACTTACCTCACTGATATCCCCTTGAATCCCTCTTCAAAATCACTCCCAAAAGCTTCAAAGCCGACTGAAAATGGTGAAGAATGGACCAAAATTCGCGAAGTCTCCTTTATACATTCTGCCCAGGCCTTTCGCACCTGCGGCCTATTTTCCGCGCCCGCGGCACCGCACATGCGGTCAATTTGCCGCACCTGCGAAACTC
Organism: Nicotiana otophora; assembly: GCA_000715115.1. Classification (NCBI taxonomy): domain Eukaryota; kingdom Viridiplantae; phylum Streptophyta; class Magnoliopsida; order Solanales; family Solanaceae; genus Nicotiana; species Nicotiana otophora. The sequence continues at coordinate 6,976 of AWOL01S0008952.1, forward strand.
ACTTAATTCCTCAGCCTCCGCACCTGCACCCAGGTCTCGCAGGTGCGGCCAATCCTTCGCACCTGCGCTCTAGCCTTGGACTCCAGTTTTCCGCATCTGCGCGACAAGTCTCGTGCCTGCGGAAGTGCACCAGCGCATCTTCCTTCGCTTCTGCGAAGCCTACCAAAATCCCCTTCTTCACATCTACACCCTAGGTTTCGCACCTGCGGGCTCGCAATGCGACAGACTTCTCGCACTTGCGCATCCTGCCTAGCCTAGCACTGTCCGCACCTTCGAATTTGCCAAGCACACCCGCAGCCTCGCACCTACGACTCCCCTTCTGCAGGTGCGGAAACACCAGAAGATTTCACACCAGCAGCCCTTAAACACCAAAAACCAATCTGTCGACCATCCGGAACACACCTGAGGCCCTCGGGAGCTCAACCAAAAATACCAACAAGTCATATATCAACATACAAACTTAGTCGAACCTTCAAATCACTCAAAACAATATCAAAACACCAAATTACCCTCGGATTCAAGCATAAGAACTCCTAATCTTTCAAATTCCACAAACAACGCCGAAACCTACCAAACCACGTCCGAATGACCTCAAATATTAAACACACGTCACAAATGACACCACGAACCTACTCCAACTTTCGAAAATCCATTCCGACCCAGATATCAAATTTTCCACTGCCGATCGAAATCGCCAAATTTCTAACTTTTGACAATTCAAGCCTTATTCCACTACGGACCTCCAAATCACATTCCGGACGTACTTTTAACTCCCAAATCACCTAACGGATCTAACAGAATCATAAAAATTCAAATCCGAGATTGTTTACACATAGGTCAACATCCGATTGACTTTTCCAAGTTAAACTTCTAAATATGAAACTAAGTGTCTCATTCTACTCCGAAACCACTCCGGACCCAAACCAAATAACCCGATATAACATAATACAACTGAATAACACATAAAGAAGCAGAAATGAGGGAAACAGGGCTATAACTCCCGAAACGACCGGCCGGGTCGTTACAATAATCCAGGAAAATTAACACTTGATTTTATGACTATCAACTACGATTAACTACTAAAGATTAAGCGATTAACAATTTATCACAAAAGACAGCAGATGAGCAACAAAGAAATATCAATGAGAGAAATAAGGGTAATTGGCTAGATAGGTGCCAGATAATTGATTCGGGATCCAATTATTGAATTAGTTCACTCTATAATAATTTTAATTCTCGCGAATTCAACATATAATTAGATTACACTTGAATTTAATGTTACTCTTTCGATTAAACGTTAGTTTCAGTAATTAATCCAATTGAGGCACGGTAAACAATTGCAACGAATCAAATGATGGTTATGGTCTAAAGGGTCTCACGAATATTTTCCTATTTTCTAGTTTGATTAACAATTCAAGAGGCTCTTTCGATTACCTATTTGAATCACGAATTTAAACTAGAGCATAAGATGTAAAGCAATTCAATACCAAGCTCATCTTTCGATTAAGCAAAATAAGAAATAACTTCACAATACAACTTAAAATTACATCAATTAATTACAATAATTATCAAGAATCGAATCCCTAATCAAGTTATCAAAATACTGTATATGTCAACACACTAATGGAAATTACTCCATAGCAATGGAAAAAGTCACCTTAATAAGGTTTAAAAACTCCTTAGTTGCTTCTCCAATCTTTCGTAGGTCAAAAGTCCCTTCAAAAACATATTTTGGTGTATTTATACTGTGTAGAAGTGGACCCAAACAAAACTACGCTTTCCAAGCCGAAACAAGAATTACTCTTGCCAAAAAATGCACAAATGCAGCGCAGGGCGCGACGCGCCTGTGGGGAAGTTCAAAGGCTATGTCAAATACTGGTCAGGCCAATTTGGCGCGGCTGTGTATTTGTTCTCAAAGTCAATTGTTTCGTCCACTTTTTGACATCCAGACTTGGTCCTGAACCCCCGACGCGATCTCTGCTTAATTTCTTGGGCTTCTACTCACGCTTCAAAGCTCCAACTTGTTCGATTTAACTCCAATTCATCTTTTTAACTCGAAATCAACTCCTGCAATGCATAAAATACGTAATAAGTGTAATTCACTATCATTTAAGCTCAAATACATGTAAAATGCAGTAATTAGAGTGCAAACTATGACTAAAATATGAGTTTCTAGCCTACCATTAATGACCTAACTAATTAATTCTCTAAAAAGAATTATTTATGCTTCATGTGGCACCAACATACTTAATTACATGCTTATGGTTTGAAACAAGTTGTTTTTAAAAGAAATAGCTTTAGTTTAGTGACTTTGAGGTTCTTGAGTTGACTTTGATAATCATTAGGTGGTTGAACAGACTATAGTGATCTTTAACCTGACTGTGATCGTTGTGGGTTTTAGACTATATCCTCTTTTATGGTCTAGTTGCACGAGAGGTAAGATGAATTCTTGTTGATAGTCTAAGTACTTGAGTGAATAGTCTAGAATTTGCCCCGAATGTATTTCAAGGCAAAATTCTAGATTTGTTTGGTTTGAAAAATGATTGTAGGCTTTCCTTGGACCATTTGAGCTTTCTATTTCCACCCAATGCTCGTTATCCCTAGTCAACCCCTTTGAGCCTTTAACCTTTCTCTATTGGTGACCATGCTACAAGGCTTTACCCATTTAATCATAATCCTCTTTTGGCACCCGAACCTTTCTTAACATAGATATGTAATAAGTGTCTCAAAGCTGTAAGGCCCCGCACAAAGTTTAACCAAAAACTCGGGATTTCGTGGTGTCGAGTTAGATTCCTGTGTACATTATGGTACCAAGGGTGGTTATGAGTTCCAAACATAGACTACGGCTTTTTCTCTTGGCATAAATATAAGACTACAACTTTTTCTCTTGGCATGAATGGCGGTACATTACAGTACCAAGGGCGATTATGTGTTCCAAACGTAGATGGTCTTTGGGAAAGAATCATGGTAGAAGCTCATACTTCTAGATATTCCGTGCACCCAGGTTCTACAAAAATGTATCATGACCTCAAGGAAGTTTACTGGTGGAATGACATGAAGAGGGGTGTGGAGGACTTTGTGGAAAAATGTTCAAACTGTCAACAGGTGAAGGCCGAGCACCAAAGGCCCGGTGGGTTAGCACAGAGTATAGAAATTCCAATATGAAAATGGGAAATGATTAATATGGATTTTGTGGTAGGGTTACCGCGCACTTCATGGAAGTTTGACTCAATTTGGGTGATCGTGGATCGACTCACAAAATCAGCTCACTTCTTGCCAGTTAAAACTACCGACATTGTGGAACAGTATGCTCAATTGTATATGAAGGAGATAGTCAGGCTTCACGACACTCTAGTTTCCATTATTTCCGATCGAGGGGCCCAATTCACAGCTAATTTCTGGAAGAAATTTCAGCAAGGTTTGGGTACGCAGGTAAATCTTAGCACGAATTTCCATCCACGGACTGACTGGCAAGCAGAGCAGACTATTCAGACGCTTAAGGACATGTTGCGTGCGTGTGTGCTTGACTTGAAGGGTAGCTGGTATGATCATTTGCCGCTCATAGAATTTGCTTATAACAATAGCTTCCATGCCAGTATTCAAATGGCACCGTTTGAGGCCTTGTATGGTAGAAGATGTAGATCGTCGATTGGGTGGTTCGAGGTTAGAGAAGCTGAACTAATAGGATCAGACCTTGTGCATCTGACTATGGAAAAGGTTAAGATCATAAAAGAGCGGTTGAAAACTGCTCAGAGTCGTCAAAAATCCTACTCGGATGTTCGTCGCAGAGACTTAGAGTACAAAGAAGATGATTGGGTGTTCTTGAAGGTATCTCCCATGAAGGGGATCATGCGGTTTGGAAAGAAAGGGAAATTAAGTCCGAGGTATGTCGGGCCATATAGAATTATTCAAAGGATAGGTCAGGTGGCGTACAAGCTTGAGCTACCACCTGAGATGTCATTAGTGCACCCAGTATTCCATGTGTCCATGTTGAAGAAGGTAGTTGGAGATCCGTCAGCTATCGTGCCGGTTGAGACCATCGAGATTAGTTAAGAACTGTCATATGAAGAGATTCCGGTTGCTATTCTTGATAGACAGGTCTGAAAGTTAAGAAACAAAGAAATTGCATCCGTAAAGGTATTATGGAGAAGCCAACAAGTCGAAGAAGCTACTTGGGAAGCTGAGAATTGAATGAAAAAGAAGTACCCTCGTTTATTTGAATAGCCATGTAATAGCTCTATAAAGTTGTCCCCCCTAAATTTTGTATCACTTGTTCGGCTAATATAAAGACACCTCTTTCTAGTTTTATGTCCCCCATGAGTCTTCGGTTAGTGTTATTTTGCATTCTGTTGTGTCATTTAATTCTATATATGTTGCTAAGGTGTGTTTCGGGGGCTCTCTGGCAGGTGGACAGGCCTAAATACAAAGGCAACTCTAGCAAAGTTTTCAAAACGTTAGGAAGTTAGGTAGATTTGGGGCTGATGGTATGTGGTATAACTAAAGCTATATTAAGTGACCTTGATCCTCATTCGAGGACGAATGATCTTAAGTGGGGGAAGATGTAAGGCCCCGCACACATTTTAACCAAAAACTCGGGGTTTCGTGGTGCCGAGTTAGATTCTTGTGTTATTATAGTTGAAATTCTTCGCGGCAAGCTTGCTCGCTGCGGTTCGGACTTTTTGGATTGAACAGTACCCTACGGACTTAGAGGAAAATGTTTCACAGAAGAATGCATTTATGCGCCCATTATGCGGCCGCATAATCACTCTGCGGACCGCATAATGGCCGCAGAGTGAAGCAGAAAGTTTGGCCAATTTGAGGTCAGTTTTGCGGTTGAATATGCGACCGCATAATCGATATGTGGACCGCATATTGGTCGCATAATTCCTCTTGGGTTTCTACGGAGGGAGTTTTGCGGTGCATTATGAGACAACAGAACAAGCATGCGGACTGCATGCTGGTCGTATATCTGGGCCGAAAGTTTAGGCCCCTGAGGGCCATTTTTGCGGTCACTTTGCGGACCGCATAACCATTATGCGGTCGCATATGCGACAGCAGAACTGTGTCGGGACACCCTTTTTCTTAATTTAAAACCCGACCCACATTCCGTTAAAACACTCCTTTAGTCTATTTTGAGTTCATTGTCTGATATTTCTAGAGTGAGAGAGAGAGGGTTCAAGAGGGAGGGCCTAAGTTTTCATCAAATTGATCTTCAATCATCACTTAAAGCTTTGAAAATATTCAATCACTTAAAGTTTTGAAAATATTCAAGTAGAGTACCAAATTCCTCATCCAAAAAGGTAAGACTTCATTACCCCAGCTCTTAATTTCAAACATAGCTATAATGGGGTACTAGTGTGATACTTCATGGGTATGAGGGTGGTTTATCTTGCATGCATGTATGATAAAGAGTGTGAGGAAAGAGTGAGCTAGAACCATGAACGTTTTCCTACTTCTGGGTTCAATTTGTATATTGCTAAAATAGATTGAGATTGCTAAGGGTTCCAGATAATTGTAGTGTCTAAAGAAGCGCAATTGAGGTATGTATGGCTAACTCTCTTCTTCTTAGAATCGAACTCCTGGTGTCCGAATAATTGGTGTAAGTTCCAACTTGATCATACTAGAATTATTTGCCTTAGTTTGTTGGATTGAAAGATTTATGTTCCCTAATTGTTTTAGATGGTTACCATGTCATCATGCTATTTGAGAACGTAATTATGATTTTCCAAGCTCCTTCCCTTATGTGTGTAATGCCTTATGTGATGGTACTTATCGACATGAATGATAATGTTATTTGAACGAATAAAAAGGGAAAGACTTGAATTGTAAAATATTTCCAAGAGCCAAGAACTACTTAATAAATGAGGTTATTTGTGCCATGTAACGAAAGATAGGAAAGCAATGTGAATTGAGTGAACAATTGAAATGGGCTATGTCTCAAGTGAGATGGCTTAGCCGATCGGGCCGAGATCGGACGCCATGCTGTACTGTCACGACCCAATTTTTCCCTCTGTTTGGTATCATGATGGCACCTAGTCTTAGGGACTAGGTAAGCCTAACATTAATTAAAACAACATTATTTAATTAACATCTAACAAAATAAATAGAAATCTCTTACAATTCCCAAAACCGGTAGTACAAGTCATAAGCTCTACAGAGTGTTTGCTAGAAAACTTCTAAATACAACTGTCCAGAAATAAGAATAAACAGTGCAAAACGAAAACTTAAAGGTGACTTCGAAACCTATGAACTCAGCGGCAGGTTTACCTTGAGTCTCCGCAGCAACAGTCCACATATCTAGCTAACGAACAAATACATGGGTCTGCACAAAAATAAAAATTATGCAGAAGAGTAGCATGAGCATACCACAGCGGTGCCCAGTAAGTATCATGACTAACCTCGGTGAAGTAGTGACGAGGACTAGTCAAGACACCCACTGGTCTAATAAACTGAACAAGTATAAGTATAGGGATGACAGAACATGACATCTATCTAAGGACCCTGCGATATGGCTAACGACATAGCAACTGCAATAAGGAAGGAAAAACAGGAAGTAACAGCGAAACACCAGAATAAGACATAGAAGAATGAACGAAAACATAACCCAAATCCAGAAATCACAGTACAGTAAAGGCAAGTAGTAACTCAGCAGCTGCAATAGTTTCACATCAAGTCTCAGCCAACAACCCCAATAAATTAGTCAAATCCTTCAAGTATAAACTTTCACCCGTAAGTTTTTAAATTGAGGTCTTTAGAATATAATCCTTTCCAATAAGAAATTATTTTTGAAATATACTTCCTTCAAATAAATATCTTTCAAACATAGTTCTTTCAAGATAAAACCTTTCAAATATAAACTCTTCAAGTAATATCCTTCGAGTATAAGTCACTCTCTGACACCTAATCATGAAAGATTAGCAGCTCCGAATACAGATATAACAACAGGGGAAATCTACCGGGATACCATTCCGAATTAATTATGCAGTATGGGAGGGGGGGATCTCCCGGAATACGTCCGTAGTCCCAAAATAAATATGCAGTGCTGGGGGATCTCCCGAAATACGTCTGTAGTCCCAAAGTAAATATGCAAGACAGGGGGATCTCCCGGAATACATCCGTAGTCCCAATTTAAATATGCAGTGCTGGGGGATCTCCCGGAATACATCCGTAGTCCCAAAGTAAATATGCAAGACTGGGGGATCTCCCGGAATATGTCCGTAGTCCCAAAATATTCCAATAAGAAATTATTTTAGAAATATACTTCCTTCAAATAAATATCTTTCAAACATAGTTCTTTCAAGATAAAACCTTTCAAATATAAACTCTTCAAGTAATATCCTTCGAGTATAAGTCACTCTCTGACACCTAATCATGAAAGATTAGCAGCTCCGAATACAGATATAACAACAGGGGAAATCTACCGGGATACCATTCCGAATTAATTATGCAGTATGGGAGGGGGGGATCTCCCGGAATACGTCCGTAGTCCCAAAATAAATATGCAGTGCTGGGGGATCTCCCGAAATACGTCTGTAGTCCCAAAGTAAATATGCAAGACAGGGGGATCTCCCGGAATACATCCGTAGTCCCAATTTAAATATGCAGTGCTGGGGGATCTCCCGGAATACATCCGTAGTCCCAAAGTAAATATGCAAGACTGGGGGATCTCCCGGAATATGTCCGTAGTCCCAAAATATTCCAATAAGAAATTATTTTAGAAATATACTTCCTTCAAATAAATATCTTTCAAACATAGTTCTTTCAAGATAAAACCTTTCAAATATAAACTCTTCAAGTAATATCCTTCGAGTATAAGTCACTCTCTGACACCTAATCATGAAAGATTAGCAGCTCCGAATACAGATATAACAACAGGGGAAATCTACCGGGATACCATTCCGAATTAATTATGCAGTATGGGAGGGGGGGATCTCCCGGAATACGTCCGTNAGGGGGATCTCCTGGAATACGTCCGTAGTCCCAATTTGAATATGTTGTGCTGGGGGATCTCCCGAAATACGTCTGTAGTCCCAAAATAAATATGTAGTGTTGGGGGATCTTTCGGAATACGTCCGTAGTCCCAATTTAAATATGCAGTGAAAACAACAAAGATAACAACTATAACACGACAGAAACCTCGTACATCACCACAACGAGTACAAAAGTAACAATGACAGAAATGCAAAGTACGACAAGAAAATAAACTCAAGAATTTAAATCACAAGAACTGTAGAACTCATTCACAAGGAATAACCAAAGTAAAGAATACTAGGCACAAGGAGAACAACTTAATAAGGGAAAACAAAACTAAAATGTAGCAACAATTCCATAATATTCAAGTCAACAATAAGAAGCCAACACGAGTCAAATAGTTCCAAATAATTGCAAGTCAATTAAGATATAGGTTATCTAAACTCCTTTTGAGGTTGAGCAATTACGAGGAATATTCAACAATTCAAGTAAGGATAAGCAGCGGAAGACAATCATAACTCCAATTAAGACTAAACAATTATAGGATGAGAAAATAATAATTTCAATTAAAGATAAGCAGTTATGAAAAATATAGCACGACGATAGAAGAGGTAAAATCTTTGGTTAAGTCGAATAAAGGTCAAATAGACAGTAAGAGTGAATCCTAAAGCAATTATCTCTAATCAAAGCATGTAGAGGTGAAACTAACAAATAGAAATTCAAATGTATCAAAAACAACATCATACACAGTGAATATAAGGACATAAGAACCCTAAAAAGCCAACTTTCCACAAATAAGTCCGAGCATGCACTCGTCACCTCGCGTACACAGACTACAATCAACATAGATGACTCAAATCCTAAGGGGTAGTTCCCCTACATAATGTTAGGCAAGATACTTACCTCGAGTCAAGCTCAATCAATCTGTAAGAATGCCCTTTCCACGAATATCCGGCTCTGAATGGCCCAAATCTAGCCAAAAGCAATTACATATCATAATTACAATCATAATAGACTCATCTAATTAATTAAATCAATACTTTAACAAAAATTCCGAAATTCGCCCTAAAGAGTTTACACGGAACCACGTCTCGGAATCGGGTAAAAGTCACAAAATACGAAAGCCTATTCACTCACGAGTCTAACCATATCAAATTTACTAAAATCCGACACCAAATGGTCCTCCAAATCCACAATCCAACTCCCCAAATCCCTAGCCTCCAACTTCCAATTTCCACCTTACATACATACTAACTAGGTGGAAAACTACATAGGGAGGCATGCTTATTGATCAAAAATAAGCACAAGGGACTTACCTCAAGAAATCTCTCGAAAATGCTCTCACAAATCGCCCTAAACTGAGTTGCAAAGTCCAAAAAATGACAAAAATCCCGAAGCCCTTCGGTTTTAACCACTGCCCAGGTATTTCCGCACCTGCGGAGCCTGGGCTCGCACCTGCAGGTGTGCTTGTGCGGCCAAAGAGTGCGCATCTACGCAAATCACTTACCCCCTCTGCCTTCGCACCTGCGATGAAAGGGCTGCAACTGCGCTTGCGCGCCTGCGAAACTCCCTTCCGCTTCTGCGGACCTTGCGAACCTGCAATGACCCTAACGCATCTGCGGGCATCGCAGATGCGGAATTCACCTCGCACCTATGACCCCTGGCATTCTTCTATTTTTCTGCTGCTGCGCTTGCCTCCCCGCATGTGCGATCATGCACCTGCGATCTCTCCACCGCAAGTGCGAACATGACAGATGCCTGAAGACTTCAGCAGCAACTCAAATCCAACTTTTGATCCGTTAAGCACTCGAAACTCACCTGAGGCCCCCGAGAGCTCAACCAAATATACCAACCAATCCTAAAACACCATACGAACTTAGTCGAGCCCTCAAATCACATCAACTAACGCTAAAAATCATGAATCACCCTCCAATTCAAATTTAAAGGACTTGAAACTTCAAATTCCTACAACTGATGTCGAAACCTATCAAACCACGTCTGAATGATATCACATTTTGTACACAAGTCATATTCAACATTTCGGACCTACTCCAAACTTTCGTAATCGCATTCCAACCCCAATATCAAAAAGTCCACTACCGGTCAAAATCTCCAAAAATTCGACTCCCAGGATTTCAAGCCTAAATGAGTTACAGACCTCCAAAACACAATCCGGACATGCCCCTAAGTCCAAAATCACCCAACGGAGCTAACAGAACCGATGAAATTCTATTCCGGAGTCGTCTTCATACAGTTCCGACTATGGTCAAAATCCTAAGACTTAAACTTCCATTTTAGGGACTAAGTGTCCCAAATCACTTCGAATCACCCGATAATTAAATTTAATCACGCACGTAAGTCAAGGCACATAATACGAAGCTGCTCGGGGCCTTATACCGCTGGACGGAAGTTAAATTCTTAAAATGACCGATCGGGTCGTTACATGTACACATGATGGCATTTGTGTTAGAATTATTGATTTACATTGTGGATATAGATATGCCTCACTTGAGATGGCTTAGCCGGTCGGGCCGAGACCGGAATCCGTGTAAAAACACGGTGGCATTGTGAGTTGTGGCATTTGGCACTAATGATTATTAACCTAAGAAGATGGAAATATTGAATGGGAAACTATGTGAAGCACTTATTGATTATTATGACTGCCTTCTCTTTGTTTCATTGTTCATTCTACTAAGATTGGTGTTTGCCTTACATACTAGTACTATTCGATAATACTAACGTCCCTTTTGCCGAGGGCGCTACATCTTTGAATGGATGTAGGTGGTTCCATCGCATATAGCGCTGATTGCAGATAGTGGTGCTCTCCCCCACACTCATCACAGCAGTCTTGGTGGGCCCTATTTCTTCCTAGGGTCATGTAGTTCTTCTTTTGTATAAGTTTTCATATTTTGAGGTATAGTCGGGGCCTTGTTGTCAGCATTGTCATGTTGGTCTTTCATATCATTAGAGGCTCCGTAGACGTTTATGTGGGTCATGTATGCATGTTGGGGTGGTCGTTGGATCGAGTTGTATTTTGGAAACTTAACTATGGCATAATGTATATACTGAAAATGGAGTAGCAACGTTTATGCATGTATATCTGATCTCTCCCCTATTTAGCAGATGGCAATGCGTCCTCTTTTCGTATCATGAATGAGCCGGGTAGGAAAGGTCTAATAGGCTTGCTCGACCGGGTTCACTCGGTTGAGTGCCGGTCGCGCTCCCTGAGGTTGGGGTGTGACAAAAGCCTAANGAGTTGAGGAATCTAAAAGAGGTATCAAGGCATTGAAAGGAGATAAAATAAATGATCTCCATGAAAGAGAGTAAGAAAAGAAAGAACAACAAGAAAAAGCAAAAAGAAAATAAAAAGAGAGATTGATGAAATTGAAAAGAGGCAAGTATCTATAGTATGAGCATCAAGGGAGAAAAAGAAAGAAATGAACAATAAAGGGTGATGTCAAGTCTCTCTAGCCCCCAAGAAAAAGAAATGCCTCTAAGGGTTTGGCAAATGTGAGCCAAGAAATAAAAAGTAGTGCTTAAGGAAGGATGTAACCACTCATCCCATATGGCATCATACCCCAATCCAAAAGCCTTCATTACAACCCGGAAGAAGTCCTACTTGATTTTGAACCAAGTAAGCTTACATTAGTAAAGATTTATATAAGGGGCAAGCTTATGGTACTTGAAGCTCTACTTGTGACATTCCTTTGTGAGAGAAGAGTGAAGCCTTTATTTCTCTAGAAATTGAGTGTTAAATCTTGAAGTGAGCATGGCAAATGGAAGGTAGGGGAGGAAGAGTTTGGAGTCCACCATGATTTATATGAAAGAACAAGAGTCCTTGAAAAGTGAAGCCAATTCTTGAAGCTCAAATGTCACACTAGAGTTACATGCAAGTTGCTTATTTTTGAAAACTTTGACACCTTGTTGAGAATGCATGAGTATTGTGAGTAATTATTGATCTCAATAGAGTATAAATGACTTACAAGTGACTATTTGAAATGAACTTTCACTTAGGGGGGTGGGAACTAATCTAGTTGCTTGAGGACAAGCAAAGACTTAAGTTTGGGGGAGTTGACAAGTGTGGATTTTAATAACTTATTAGTACCTTCTTACTTTAGTTTTTAGTCCGAAAGTAGAGATTTGTGTTTCCAAATCCAATGAAAATGTGTGAATTGTAGGCATGCTGGAGGATGTAAGCTCAATGAAGAAATCTAACTCAAGAAGGAGATGTCCTATCTCAAATAGCCAAATAGGAGAATTGCAAAGAATTGTGTGGTCCGTACAACTTATTCTGCGGCCGCAGATGCATGTGCGGCCCACAGAAAGAATAGTGCGGTCGGAGACTAATCACTGAAGCTTCAGAGGCTCCTAGCAGCAGCGCGGTCCGCATACCAAATTGTGCGACCGCAGAAGCTGCTCGCACTGACAAGTTTTGAAAAGAATAGAGAAGATGCAAACATTGATTCATGCCTATTTGACTTAGTTCTTACTTGAGAAAGAGGAAACTAGTCTAGGAAACCTTAGCTGATAAGAAATTAAACTAGTTGAAGTTTTGATTAGTTTAATTAAAGTATTTGAACTGGAGATAGGGATCATCCCACTTGGACTCATATCAATTATTTAGATTACTATCCATTTGGTCTTGAGAAAGCCAATTTGGGCATAATCACTCTTTGACTGAGAGGTATGGAGTGGGTGCTTGAGAATTGAGAGCCATAACACACCCCGATCTACCAAACAAGCATAGATGTACTCTACCCATTAGGTTTACACCTAGGTGAAGGTCGCATCCCTAAGCATTTCCCTTATTTGATAAAAATACCAAAAATATTTCATTCACTATTTTTTAACTAGTTAGTTCAATCTCTTAGAAGTCAATTTAGATAACAATTGCCTACTGTTGTTTGAAAGTTAAATCTGGTTATTCCAAGTTCTCTTTTTAGGTGTATACCTTATCACCAATCTAAAATCCTCATGGATTCGACCCCGACTTGCGTTGGATTTTTATAATTGCAACGACCGTTTCATACTCGTTAATTGGGTGTGAATTGGTCGTGATCAATGAGCTATACAAAAGGGAATAAAATGTAAGAGTTTTGAAAGAGGACTTGACAAAGGTCAAAAGTGCACTTGATAGAATATGTAAATGGAACAGGTCCTCCAATGCACTTTCATGGCTACAAGAACACCATAGTAGAAATAAAAAAAGGATTTGGTTTTGGAATATACACCTAAATGGGATCCCAAAAATAAGTACCTAACACTTCCAGAGAATAAGATTTGCACTCACTGTGGTAATACTGGACACTATAGGAGTGAATGTGTAGCAAAATAAAAGGCAAGTATAAGGAACAAAAAATTTATTTTAGGGAAGAATAGGCTGCCAAGTTGGGAAAATAAGAATCTGATTTGTCCTTTTGCCTATAGAAAGGGACCCAAACTAGTTTGGGTTCCTAAGACTACCTCTGATTTCTTTTTGCATGTCCAAGTGAAGGAGAGCAGCCAAATACATTACATAGATAGTGGTTGCTCAAAGCATATGATAGGAATCAAGAACAAGTTCCTTTTACTTGTGGCCTTTAAAAGAGGTAATATCTCAATTGGAAATGGAAAGAAAGGTAAGATCATTGGAGTTAGAAAGTCTTGCAGGGAAGAAGAGTGAACAATATATATGTGGTGGATCTGTCAACACTTTCAGATAATGAACTCACTTGCTTGAGTGTCACGACCCAAAAATCTCACTACAGGCGTCGTGATGGCACTTAGTCCCTAAGACTAAGTAAGTCGATCATAATAATAATTCAAGCCAAATTCTTTTTTGAAATAGATAATCGCAACCAATAGCGGAAATAATTATAACACCTTCCCAAGACTGGTAATACTGAGTCACTAACTCTAACTGAATACATGCATTGATTTCAAGGATCGAATATACAATACTATTCAAAATAGAGTTGATAGTACAATAAAATGGAAAGACTCCAAGTGACTACGACGACCAAGCAGATCTACCTTAAGTCCTTGCGATCACACTCTAACTCTGTCCAAGTATGACATCTCCAATACCTGGCTCTGCACAAAAATGTGCAGAAGTGTAGTATGAGTACACTACAGTCGGCACCCAGTAAGTATCAAGACTAACCTCGGTGGAGTAGTGACGAGGTACAATTAAGACACTCACTAGTCTAATAACCTGTGCAATATAGCATACAAAAATAATAGGAAACAAATAGCAATGATAGCAACAATAATCAACCAGTGATATAAACAGCAGGACAACAAGAACACCATAAATATTTCTCAACAAATAATGAATACAAGTACAACCATTTAATCAAGTCATTCAATTATAAATCTTTCACCTAAATTGTTTTTTCAAATAATAATCTTTAGAATATAATCCTTACCAATAAATATATTTCGAATATACTTCCTTCAAATAAATATCTTTCAAATATAATTTTTCAAATAAATATCTTGAATATAATTCTTTTAAATAAAAGTCACCTTGTGACACCCCATTTCAAAATCATAAAAATACGGGTCTCAGCCCACATCCATATTTCTACGGCACCTCGTGCCATATTTCTATCACAACTGCACGGACAACTCACGTGCCAATAATATCAATGTATATAAGATCCACATGATCAATTTATTTCCACTAAAGCGAGTTTATAATTTTTAAATCAAGTAAGAAATTAACAAAGAAATGAATTTATTGAGAAATCATTTGGGTGAAGAAAATAATATTGCACTTAAATTAAAGCATCAGATAAACTACTGATTTGGATGTAAAACTATTTAATTTAAAACATAATAATAATTTCTTTTATTTAAAACAATTCAAACATCTAAAAATCAGTAAGAAAAACCAGAAATATACTTCTTCAGAGTCTCGTACTAAAACGCCAAAGTCAACACAATACAACTAGGAGCACAAAACACATAATAATAAAGTCAACTAGTACATCACGGAAGAAGACAAGAATTTACATATTAAATGAAATAAAATCACCAAAGACAAGAACATAAATAAAGAAATATCAACAGGGCACTCCTCAGGTACCGCCTCGTAGTCCCAAATCATAAATAAATTCACAATATCTCATTTCCTTATATCACCGTGGGAGCCTTCACATTTAATTTTTAAGAACTTATTTTTCCCGAAATAGCATCCCGTATTTTAGCCACTCTTATCACACCGCATGACTTCTAGTAGTTCCCTTACTAGCCACGCGTTTCAAGCCCCCCTTATCTCACCGCATGTGTTTCAACACCCAGACCTTATATCACTGCATGCGTATCAACATCGCAATATATCATAATTCGCAACTCAAGTGCCCGATTATCACAGCATAACACAACTTGCACCTCATGCTCAAATATCACAACATATTAAAAATTGTACCTCAAGTACTCAAATAACACCACATATCATAAATTGCACCTCAAGTGCTCAAATACTATAACATATCACAAATTGCACATCAAGTGCTCAAATATCAAAACATATCACAAATTGCACCTCAAGTGCTAAAATATCAAAATATATTACAAATTGCACCTCAAGTGCTCAAATATTACAACTTGCCACAGAAATCAATAATACATTATTTTCCACAATAAGGAGCCCATGGCTCGACCATAATGTGTACAAAATCTTAACAAGATATCCGGGAGTGAACAACTCAACAAAATAACATTTCACAATTTAACACCTTGCCTCAATATGATTTACGACCTTTATAACTCAATACCAATTTCAACAATATGAACTGGAAAGTAATTCATCAGGGAACAACGTCTTCTTTAATCCAAATTTTTGGCAAATAGATTAATGCATCCTTTTAAATTATTTAATAAATTATTAGCAAATGAATAATCTATAATGAAATTATCTCCGGGAAATATCAACTCAATAAAAATACGGGATTCACATAAAAATCAAGGTGGCAATCACACCAAATTATCATATAAAAATAAATTCAACAAACAAGGATTTACTATGTTCCAACAATTTTCCAATTTAGTACATAAAGGAGTCTACGAATTTTAACCAATATAATTTGCATATATAAACCAAGTACGTATTCGTCACCTCGCGTACATAGTTTTTAATTACATAATTTTCACATAAGACTCAATGACTAAGCGGTAATTCCCCCACTCAAGGTTAGGCAAGATACTTACCTCGCTTCGCAACCAAATTCAAGATTCCAATAAACCTTGCCTCGCGAATTTGTGTCGGAATTCTTCAAATCTAGTCACAAACAATTCAATATACTCAATACGAATCGTAGGAATTAATTCCATATGAAATTACTCATATTCCGTATTAAAATCCGAAATGCATTTTAAAAATCGACATTGGGACCCAGATTTCAAATCCCAAAAAAACTCACGAAATTCGAACACCCGTTCCGATACGAGTTCAACCATACAGAAATTATCGAATTCCGACATCTGATTGCCCTTCAAATCTTCAATTAAAGTCTTTGAAGATGTTTACCATTTTTCAACCCAATCTTTACC
The DNA here is from genome assembly GCA_000715115.1 of Nicotiana otophora. Taxonomy (NCBI): domain Eukaryota; kingdom Viridiplantae; phylum Streptophyta; class Magnoliopsida; order Solanales; family Solanaceae; genus Nicotiana; species Nicotiana otophora. The sequence continues at coordinate 23,482 of AWOL01S0008952.1, forward strand.
CATTTGAACTTAATAATCTTCCCACAACCTTATTGGTACAAGCATGTATAACTAATACTCTCACATCCAAGAATCATCTTGCTAATTACCCATTTCTAGTTAGATTTCGAAATTGAAGGATTGGGGAAAGCAATTCTTACCTCTTTAAAGCTCTAGTAACCCTTTGATACGATTTCAAGGTTTGGTTCAAGGTAGAGTAGTGAAATCCTCAGTCCTTCCTTTCCTCTATCTAGAATCGCTCTCCCCTCTCTCTACAACACCAGAAAATAACCAAAACTATGAACCCTAAACGAGTTAAATGAAATAGGAGTCGGGTTATAAAAACCCAGATTTTGTACAGCCGCAGAGCGGGGCACGGGAGGATGTGTAAAAAGTGTTTAGAAATGACATTTTGAAACATTCTGGAATTTTCCACAGGAGCGGCGCATGGGGCGCCGGGTGAGGCGGCGTGGTAGTGTTAAATTCTGTCAGCCTTTGCTAATTTGGTCATAACTTCTTGTATGAGTGTCCAAATGACGAACGGTTTAAAGCGTTAGAAACTAGACTCGAAGATCTTTCATTTGATAGGTTTTATATATATATATATATATGTATATATGCTCGCCAAAAATTTGGTCTTGTACGTACTCATTTGGAACTTTAGTCTATTATGAAATTTCCAACTTGACTTAGGCTTAGGCCTTTCCTTAGACCCCATATCACTTATAATATTCCTCGTACACTTATTGTCATATCCAATTGATATCCATCATATTAATAGTCCTCGTCTGCATACAAAATAATATAATTAGCACACATCAACTTTTTTATTTCCCCAAAATGCGCCGAATTGTTCTACGGACTTCCAACTCCAATTCCGGGCATACGCTTAAGTCCGAAATTACCATACGAAGCTATTGGAACTATCAAAATTCTATTCCGGGATCGTTTGCACAAAAGTCAAACTCTGGTCAACTCTTTTCTTTTAAGCTTCCAAAACAAGAATATATTGTTCTTTCAATTAAATCTCGAATCGTCCATAAATCAAACTCGAACGCGCGCGCAAGGCATAATACATATTACAAAGCTTATCGAGATCTTAAGCCGCTGAACGGGATGCTAATTCTTAAAACGACAAGTCGGGTCATTACATTATCCACCTCTTAAACAGATGTTCGCCCTCGAACGTGCTAAGAATTATTCTGAGGTTACCAAATTAATGATTTTACTTTTACACATATACTCATGGTTGATCCCACGTGACCGCATTCGACATAAGCCCGACAAAACCATCTCAATTGAAATTATTTCTTTTATCCATATTTGTAAACTTTAAGACCAAATTTCTTACATTCCAAACATTTTCAAAAAGAAAAATCTGATTTTCACATCAACGCACGGTATTAGTCTCAACTGACTATGGCAACTCGTGCCTACGCACACATCAACTTTCTTAATAGCGCTTTAGTACTTTAAGAGTTTCCAGGGTGTTACATTCTCCCCCGCTTAGGATCATTCGTCCTCAAATGAGAAGTAGAGTCCGCCCTCAAACACATAACATAACTTATCTCTTCTTTCGCACATCTCAATCTCCCAAATATTTTTAACTCCCAATTTTTTCAGAAATTTCGGCAGAGTATCCCCTGTAATTGGGCCTATCTACCTGCTAGAGTAATACCAAAACAACTCCTAACAACACATCCATAACCCAACAAAGCACCACAATGTATATATCAATAATACTAATCTCGATATTACAAACACTGCATTATCATAATGATATCTGGACATGAAACACATCCTATCTATGCTCATAACCACATCTCTGGTCTTAATAGTTGTTCATAATCAATTACAACATTGCCAATTAACCTCATGTTAACAAAAATCTCATGTCAAACCTCTACTTTACTAACAATGAGACACGAGGCATGAAGTCCTCATAATTATTTACCCGAATTGACGAGTCACATTTAACGCCACCTGGACACTCACCTCGTAGGCTAAAACTCAATAATTACAACACGAATTTGGCAAATTATGCACAGAGAAATTCATACAAGAATTTTCAAATAAGCCTAACAGGCATGACTCCCTATAAGTACTATAGTACAAATTTAATTTCACAAGGGAGAATTTAAACACATAAATTTTCATCACAAGGATCTCGTCTTTATATAACTTTCCACCACGGCTTGTAGCCCGGTTTAAACATATCATCATATTAAAATGTGAGGATCTCGTCCTCAGTTCTGAATCACAAATAATATGAACATCGTGCCAATCAAAAAAATTTCATTTTCTTCTTTTAAATAATTTCCGTTAAACAAAATCACAGCGCATAATGAACCCTCATACCGGTAGGGCATATAATTCGCAATTGAAATTAATTATCTGGAAATTACATCAAACTCACCGAAATGATTAACAAAAGTCACTTTTAGCCTCACAGCTATTTTTAGTGACCAACACATAATGATGGACATAGATATCTCCATATAATCTCCCAACAGGAGTATTCACATAAGTAGATTTCAGGATTACGAAGCTCACTCATGAGTGGAGCATATAAGGAGGACTTGCCTTGATACTCAGAACCGAATCAAGTTAATGAAATTGTTACTTTATAATAACTCGAGATCGTACTTGTAACGACACCATCTGGTGTTCCAACAATTCTTCAATTTAGTACATAAAGGCGTCTACGAATTTCAACCAATGTAATTTGCACATATAAACCAAGTACGTACTCGTCACCTCGCTTACATGGTTTTTAATTACACAATTTCTACATAAGACTCAATGCCTAAGGGGTAATTCCCCCACTCAAGGTTAGACAAGATACTTACCTCGCTTCACAATCAAATTCAAGATTCCAATAAACCTGTGCCTCGCGAATTCGTGTCCGAACTCTTCAAATCTAGTCACAAACAATTCAATACACTCAATACCAATCGTAGGAATTAATTTTATATGAAATTACTAATATTCCGTATTAAAATCCGAAATGCATTTTAAAAATTGACAGTGGGACCCACATTTTAAATCCCGAAAAAACTCATGAAATCCGAACACCCGTTCCGGTACGAGTTCAACCATATAAAAATTATCGAATTCCGACATCTGATTGCCCTTCAAATCTTCAATTAAAGTCTTTGAATATTTCTACCATTTTTCAACCCAATTTTTACCCATTTGAACTTAACAATCTTCCCACAACCTTATTGGTACAAGCATGTATAACTAATACTCTCACATCCAAGAATCATCTTACTAATTACCCATTTCTAGTTAGATTTCGAAACTGGAGGATTGGGGAAAGAAATTCTTACCTCTTTGAAGCTCTAGCAACCCCTTGATGCGATTTCAAGGTTTGATTCAAGGTAGAGTAGTGAAATCCTTAGTCCTTCCTTTCCTCTCTCTAGAATCGCTCTCCCCTCTCTCTAAAACACCAAAAAATACCCAAAAATATGAACCCTAAACGAGTTAAATGAAATGGGGGTTGCGTTAAAACCCAGATTTTGTACAGTAGTGGCGCGGGGCGTGTGGAGGCTGTGTAAAAAGTATCTGGAAATGACATTTTGAAACATTATGGAATTTTTCACAGGCGCGGCGCATAGGGCGGCGCGTGGGGTGGCACGGTAGTGTTAAATTCTATCAGCTTTTGGTAATTTGGTTATAACTTCTTGTAGGTATGTCCAAATGACGAACGGTTTGAAGAGTTAGAAACTAGAGTCAAAGATCTTTCATTTGATAGGTTTTCCATCACATAACTCCTTATATATATATGTAGATATTCTCGTCCAAAATTTATTCTTGTGCGTACTCATTTGGAACTTTAGTCTATCATGAAATTTTCAACTTTACTTAGGCTTAGGCCTCTCCTTAGACCCCACATCACTTATAATATGCCTTGTACACTTATTATTATATCCAATTGATATCCATCATATTAATAGTTCCCGTCTACACACAAAATAATATAATTAGCACACATCAACTTTCTAATTTTGCCACAATGCGCCGAATTGTTCTACGGACTTCCAACTCCAATTCTGGGCATACGCCTAAGTCCAAAATCACCATACGAAGCTATTGGAACCATCAAAGTTCCATTTCGGGGTCGTTTGCACAAAATTCAAACTCTGGTTAACTCTTTTTATTTAAGCTTCCAAAATAAGAATATATTGTTCTTTCAATTAAATCTCGAATCATCCGAAAATATAACTCGACCGTGCACACAAGTCATAATATACATTACAAAGCTTCTCGAGGTCTTAAGCCGCTGAACGGGATGTTAATTATTAAAACGACAAGCTGGGTCGTTACATTGAGTGTCATGGACAGTGATCCCCTCCTTTGGCATAAGAGACTTGGACATGCTATTCTAAGTAAACTCAAACAAACTAATCTCCAAAGACTTGGTGATATGGTTTTCTAACATCAAGTTCAAAGAAGATAAAGTTTGTAAGGCTTGTGTAAGGGGTAAGTAGGTAAGATCTTATTTCAAAAGTAAACAAAATAGTGAGTACTACCAGGTCGAAGGAACTGGTCCATGTGGATCTATGTGGACCAATAAGGACAATGAGCAGAGGTGGTAAGATATATATTATGGTGCTTGTTGATGATTACTCTAGATGTACTTGGACATTATTTTTAACATCTAAAGATGAAGCATTTGATATGTTCACTTCATTTGTTAGAAAAACTTAAAATAACTAGGTAATCAACTTGCATCAATTAGGTCTGATTATAGTGCTGAATTTAAGAATGCTAAATTTTCTAAATTTTGTGATGAGCATGGTATAGATCATAATTTTTTTGTTCCTAAAAACATCACAACAAAATGGAACAGTTGAAAGAAATAATAGGACTTTGGAGGAAATTGCTAGAACCATGTTAATTGCTAGTAAGTTGCCTTATAGCTTCTGGGCAGAAGCCATTAATACTGGATGCTACCTCATAAATATGTGCATGACTAGACCTCTTGTTGAGAAAATTTCCTATGAGTTACTTAAATGGAGAAAGCCAAATATATCCCATCTTAGGGCATTTGGATGCAAGTGCTTTGTTCACAATAATGGAAAAGACTCCCTAGGAAAGTTTGATCCAGAAGTGATGAGGGAGTATTCTTGGGATATTCTTAACTTAGTAAAGCCTATAAGATATAAAATAAAGGAACTATGTGTGCAAAAGAAAGTGTGCATGTTGTCTTTGATGAAACTAACATTCTTTCTAAGAGGCAGGAACAAGATGATGAAGAGATTGGGCTGACAAGAAATTCAAATGGTGAAACCGATGTCCGGGCTGAAGCTGTATCATATGAAGGAACATGGTCCTTCCACCCAGGGCAACTTGACAAGGGGAATTGACTAGAGAGGAACTAATCCTCAAACTTCGAGGGAACCTATCCATGAACCTGTTCCTCAGCAACAAAACTATGAAGGAACATCCAAAGAAATTGACACTCCTATTGCAACAGCCACAAAATTGGATTTGGATGGACCTGGTTCATCTGTTGATCAGAAAATATATAGGGGAATGATTGGCTCTTTGATATATCTCATTGCTAGTAAGCCTAACATTATTTTTAGTGTAGGACTTTGTGCCAGGTTTTAGGAAAATCCAAAGAAGTCTCACTTGAAGGTAGTCAAAGGATCTCGAGATACTTAAAAAGCACAACTAATCTTTGCCCATAGTATCCAAAAGGTAGTAATTTTAATTTAATAGGATATGCTGATGCTGATTATGCAGGTTTTCTTGTGAACAGAAAAAGTATTTTAGGTATGGCACTGTCACGACCCAATTCCCACTTTAGGCCGTGATGGCGCCCAACGTTGCCGCTAGGGGAGCCAATGGTGAACTATCCATGTAATTTTTCATTTAAATATTTTTAAAGTCATTGATTTTATTTAATAAAGGAACGATTAATAGGTGATCGTAATAATATAAAGCATGAAATAAACGAAAGAGTGAATTAGTAAATTATTAATCAAAAACCATGAAATATCTACTAGAATCTCCCAAAATCCGGTGTCACAAGTGTACGAGCAAACTAGTAGAATATACAAAACCTCCTATACTACTGTCTAGAGTAAGATAGACAGAAAAATCAATATAACAAAAAAGATACTCCGGGTGCTGCAGAACGGGGCATCGGAAGTAGCTCACCACTAAGTCTCCGAGTAGTGGGGGTACGCGCCTGAATGGCCACAAGATGCACCTGCCTCAAATCCTGCACGATTAGTGAAGAAGTGTAGTGTGAGTACATAAATAACATATACCCAGTATGTATCTAGTCTAACCTCGAAGAAGTAGTGAAGAGGGATCGACATCGACACTTACTAAGGGTCAATAAATAAAGTGTAGAAATTATAAATAGGCATGGAATACATCATTAACAATAAAATAAGGAATAATAATTAAGTGATTCTTTATTCTGAGCCGAGGGTCTATTAGAAACAGCCTCTCTACCTGCATTAGGTAGGGGTAAGGTCTGCATACAGACTACCCTCCCCAGACCCCACCTGTTGGGATCAAACTAGGTTAGTTGTTGTTGTTGGTTCTTTAACTAAATATCAATTAAAAATATACAACCATCACAAACTAATTTCAATAAATAAGATCCATCAAGTAATTATAAATTCTCAAATCATGGAAGAAATATCAAGTATAATCGGACTCCAAGCAATATCACGCACGATTTATGTCGAAGTCGTATGGGCCGATCCAAAATAGTATGTACACTGTCGAAGGTCGACCAGCGCAAACCATAGATACATCTATTATACCGCCGAGGTGTTCGACCCGATCCACAGGAAGAGAGAATACTCTACGAACTCCGTTTAACGGCTACTACATAAGAATAATACTCAAAGAAGCCATAATTTCGGCTAACGGTCAAGTAACCCGCCAAAACACAAAGTAACGAAGATCAGACTTTACAAATCCTTTATCCAATTTCAATTATAATTTAAGTAATTAAACTAACAAGTTGGTGCAAATAATACAAGTAGTACATGGTAGAGTCCTAAAACTACCTGGACATAAGCATGATTTTAGCTACGTACAGACTCTCGTCACATCGTGCGTATGTAGAACCCATAATTATTAACAAACAACCATTTATAGCACCTACGGGGATAATTATCTCTTACAAGGTTAGTCAAGAGACTTATCTCGTTTTCAAGTCCTCTTCCCAGTCCACAATTCACATTAAAGCCACAAATCAGTGCCACACAATCCGAAACTAGCCAAATATTATATAAATTAATCAATATATGCTCAAATATTTTTAATTTAACTATTAGAGTAATTACCCAACCCAAATTAGAAGATTTTAAAATTTTACCCCCGGACCCACATTCCCGGATTTCAAAAATATTTATAAATAAATGTTACCCATAACCTCACGAACACAAATATATAATTTTTACTCAATTCCATAATCATTTTCATGGTCTAATCCCATTTTTATCAAAACCTAGGTTTTTCAACAAAACACTAAAAATTTTACAATTTCCATGTTAAAACCTACCCATAATCTATGTATTAAACTCACATTGTGTAGAATACACTTACCTCAAGATGCTAGGTAAAACTTCCTCTCTAAAGAGCTCCAAAATCGGCCAAGATATGTGTGGAAATGAAAGAAATGGCATAAGCCCCGTTTTAAATTAAAACACTGCCCAGGCCTTCCTTCTACGCGACCGCGAACAAAATCTCGCCATCGCGAAAGCAAAACTGTCCTAGCCCCTAAAAACCTCTTATGCGATCGCGAGAAAGCCTCCGTGAACGCGAAGCACAGGCCCTGCCAACCTATGCAAACGCAACCAGCCCTTCGCGAACGAGAAGGGCATTTAACCTGCCCAGCCCCCAGGCCAAGCCTTCTTCGCGAACGCGAGCCTTCTCACGCGAACACGATGACTAGTGGCCCAGAGCCTTTGTGATCGCGAGCTCCTTTTCGCAAACGCGTAGAACAAAATCTCCCATGCCCAATTTCTTCATCGCGAACATGAAGCCTTATCCCCATTGGCGAAGAAGGAAACCAGAACAGCAGATACAAGAAATTTGGACTTAACTCCGGGTGGTCCGAAACTCACTCGAGCCACCCGGGACCCCGTCCAATTACACCAACAAGTTCATAAACATAATACGGACTTGATCAAACCCTCGAAAGACATAAAACAACATCGAAACTAAGAATCACACCCCAAAACCAAATTGAATCAACTTTTGAACTTCAAACTTTTCAACTAGCTCCGAACGCATCGAATCTTACTTAGACAACTCGGAATGACACCAAATTTTGTGTACAAGTCATAAATCACCATACGGACCTATTCCCAGGATCGAAATCCCAAACGGACCTCGATAACACTGAAGTCTACTTCAAACCAAATTTAAAGAACTTAAAAACCTTCAATATGCCAACTTTCAATAATAAGCGCTGAAATGCTCCCGGATCACCCGAAACGCAACACGAACAAACACCCAAGTCCAAAATCATCATACAAACCTATTAGAACCATCAAATCCTAGTTCCGAGATCGTTTACTCAAAATGTTGACTCAAGTTAAGCTTGGCCATCTTAGGCCACTATTAAGGAACCAAGTGTTCCGATTTCAACCCGAACCCTTCCAAACTCAAACCGGCAATCCCCGTAAGTCATAAAATAGTAAAGGCACATACGAGGAGTCTTAATTAGGGGAATGAGGATCTAGAAAGTAAAATAACCGATCGGGTCATTACAGACACATTTTCTTGGCTCATGTCTTGTATCTTGGGCCAACAAAAAGCAAATATTTGTGGTCTTATCTACTGCTGAAGCTGAATATATGATTGATGTCTCGTGTTGTGCTCAATTGATGTGGATTAAGCAATGTTTAATGGATTTTAGAATTGATGTAGGTTGTATCCCTATATTTTGTGATAATACAAGTGCAATCAGTATGACCAAGAACCTGATCCTTCATAAAAGAACTATGCATGTAGATGTTAAGCATCATGTTCTAAGGGATAATTTTGAGAAGAGTTTGATCACTATGGAATTCTGTTCTACTAATAAAACATTGATGACATCTTACCAAAAGCCTTGAGTAGGGATCACTTTGAAAGGAACAAGTTAGAATTAGGGATGATTAAGATCACCTAAAAGAAATCAGTTCTAACTCAATGATTGGTTAGATTATTTGTGAATTTTGTAAATAATTAGATCAGATATTGCTCAGCCTCATACTTTTATTAGTATACTCTTGTGCCATGTACTAAAATATTTCACTTATGTCTAATGATATTACCCTTACTTTCTTGAAAATGCGGTCTTACACAAGAGAACTTTCAGTGAAGAACCTAGTTCATCGAGCTTATGAGGTATGTATTCTATACTCCGCATAATTTAAAATAACTGCATATGAATCATGATCTGAAAAAGAGTCCAGTTTATCCCAAACTCTTTTTAAACCAATCTGTTACAAACGAACCAGTTTTACCACAAGACACACATTCCATAATTGCTAAAACTTTTGGGAAAGAGTCCAATGTCTCTTTATACTGACACCCCCAAGGCGAAAAGACTTCTAACCTCCAAAAGTTACCATTATACACTCAACATATTACCTCTTTAAATTGATTCGACTTTCCCTTATTCTTTTATCCAAACCTTTGAAACATCAAAACACTAAAACCCTAAATCTATCTCAAATTCTTTGAACCTTCTAAATGGATCAGATGGAAAACACAACTTAAAATCCCAAGAATTCTCAAAATCCTTTTTCACCACCCAAAAAAACATTCATCCACACCTTCAACCACCCAAACCCCCAATAAAAACATGTTAAAATGATAGCTCGCAATACAGTAGCAAGCAAAGAACAAGCCAAGAAATTGAATGAGAAATTGAAGGCTAGTCAAGCAGAAGAAGCACAAAACTCTAATAATTCTCTCTAGTATGCGACTGAGGGGGAAGAACCAATTTCATCTGAAACTGAACATGTAACTTCTGGATTAAAATCTTCTGTTGTTGCTTCTAAAATTGCAGAAAATCTTGAAACTAGGTTTGTGTTGATTGGTTCTATTACTGGCGTAGAAACTGTTGGTCCTGAAAATATTAGTGGTAAAAATAAAAAAGAAAAAGAAAAATTGAGTGAGGGTGTTGAAGCATATGTGAGGAGAAAGGAAGAAAAAAGAGTGGCTGGATCTACTTCACCCACTCTTGTTTGTTTGAATGAAGAAATAGGGACAATGGTGTTATGGAGTGAAGAAAGCACAGATGAGGAAGGAATTGTTGGAAGAAAAGGAGGTAGTGGATCTAGTGACACCACTGCAGCTGAAGTGTTGGTCAGGTTGAGGAAACGGTTCCAAGAACTTGTTCCTTCTAGGAAAGAACCACTTCATAACTTGCTGCAAAAAGTGCCTGATAGCTAGAACACCAAGAAAAAGAAACGTTCTGGTGCTAAAACCCCTGGAAAGGATATGGGTGGAAAGAAAAGAAAGGCTGCCTCTTCTATCACTGCAGAGACTCCTCCTACAATAGCAAGAACTACAAGGAGCTAAAGGAAGCAGAGTGAGGCCAATTTAAAAAATCCTTAGCTCAGAGTGCCAAGAAGGCTACTGCAAAGGGAAGAAGAAAGTTGGAGAAACGAGTGAGGAAATTCAGATAAAGGAGATGGACATGGCCCTTCAGGATGAGGATGAGGCAGAGGAGGTTGAGGTACTCACTCCCAGTGCTAAGAAAAGAAATACTTATCAGAAGAAGTCTCAAGAAAAGGATTCTGACGCAGAAAACTCTATTTTGTCAAAAAGAACCAGGTATGCTAGAAAAGCTAAGAATGTTCAAGTAGTGGATGAAGAAAGTGAAGAAGAGACTGATGAGACGGAAGATATGCAAGTGAAATTTCAGAAAAGAAGTATTCTGAAGGGTATTCTTCTTCGAGATGTGGAGGAAGAAGGAATGATTTTGCTGTTGGAAAAATTGGAGTTCCAAGGATTAAAGAATATGGTCCTTCAGTTGGAAGGAAGGTTGGCGAAGCTGAAATTGTGGAATTTTTGCCAACTGTGACATTGAAAATGGAAGGGTCACCAGTGAGGTAAAAGTAGTGAAAATAAGCTTTGATGACAAAGAGCTCGAGGAGATTCTAGGCATACCTGCTGAGGGGTATAATGACTACACAAAGTTGAAATGGCCTAGTCTAGATGATCTTCCCACCTCACTGTTTATCACCAAGAAGTTTGCTGATAGTGACTTGGAGAAAGAACCTAGAGTTGTGTACAAAAGTGAAATAAATCCCTCTCACGAGGTGCTTTTTGAGTTTGTGAATAAGTTGGTTCTGCCCAGGAAGGAAAGAAGGCACGTGGCCACCTTCATAGACCTAGTCCTTATGGAATGCTTGGATAGTGGGAAGTAGATTAACTGGTCAGAGTTTATAATCCATCTCCTTCATAGGGTTGTTTGTTGCACCAAGACTCATGCCATCCCCTATGGCTTTATCCTAACTGTCGTGCTTGCCTCCTTTAAGGTTCCCCTCAAGAAATGGGATGTTTGTACAAGTAAAGATTACTTTGGGGCCATAACTTTAACTGATTGTGACTACCAAGTCCAAAATTTTCCCAAAGAACCTGGTTCATCCAAGAGGGTACCTAAGAACAACAAGGTTAGAGAAATAGAGCAGAGGAGTGGGGCTAAGGATGCTGAGATTGAAAGGCTGAAGAAAAGGTTGACTAAAGTAGAAGATGAGAGTGACTCCCTCAAGTCTGATCTTGCAAAAGAGAAAGAGAAGCATGAGGGTATTCTTCAAGATATGTTGAAATTGCTTCAAGCCAAGAACCAAGAACTTGGTCCTTCCGAGTCCTAAACCCTTCCTAGCCTAGTTTGTAACCAGTGACCCAAGTGGAATTTTTCTATTTTTTGCTCATGATTCTATGTTCTTATTTTGTCTTATGCTTTGTGGTAGGATCTTATCAATCATTGAAATTCATTGTTGTTGCTCTAATTGTTTGTTGATATTTCTTAGATGGCTAATATCTTTAGATTGAAAAAGAGAAAATTGAGTCTGTGATAGCATTTGAAGTAGCCCCAGTGGCCATGAGTAATATATGTTAAAATCTGGTTTACTTGACTTAATTATGCAACTTTTTGATGATGCCAAAATGGGAAAGATAACGTGTGCTTTTGCTTTGGACTGTGATGTTTATAACCTAATAAACCTGGTCCTTGATGATTTGTGACTTTAAATGGAAAGTATTCTGATATTGTGTTTGATATTGAGCTAAGTTGAAACAAGTTCCATACTTCTAAAAAGCACAGATTGTTTCATCATATAAAATGGGGAAATTATTGACCTGAGTGGTATAGGTTTTGATGATTGACAAAGGAACGCGTGCATGAACCAGGGCCGTGGACACTGTACACAGGGTATGGTCAGAATCAAGTTAAACGCATGCACGTATAAAGGATAAGTATAAGTGGTTATTTCTAATAATATCTGAACGAAAAGATTGTATATTTGATAAGGAACATGACTCCTTACTTGAAGAAAACTCTATCCAAGATAAAGAAAGAGTTAGAGGTTGAAGTTAACTAGAACTTTTCCACCAAGGAAGAGTAAATCATTAGACTTCTAGTTACTCCTTATTCTACTAACTCTATAAATATCAGTGATGTTCTCTTCTACAGGTGATGCACATGTACTGAAGTAAAAGCAGAATTAAGAGCAAAATAGCAAGGCTTTTTGTGAGCAATTCCTCTGAGATTCAAGAGTACGATCCTGAAGCTATATGAACCAAATTGAAAAACCAGTTTCATAAAGAGTTTTATGTGTCTGTCTTTATTTCTAGTTCAAAGTGTAGTAGACGTTTTGAATTGTACCTTTTAGCTTTCTTTAGAAGCAAATTGTACTAGGTACTCGAGTTGTATTATTCAAGTTAGAGTTAACTTGAAGTAGCCGCAACAGCCTGTGGCGTGTTGCTACAAGGATTAGAGTTTAATCCTTAGGTTTGCAACAGGTTTGTAAACTTGTGTTTGGGTCAGAGTTATAGTGAAGTTTTTTTGGAAAAATTCTACTTGGAAGTAGGTTGTGATTTTTTCACCTTTTAAGCTGAGTATTTTCCACGTAAAAATATTTGTGTTCTTTACTTTCTGCGTTACTTATTCCGCAAAGGAAGGCACAGAAAAACATCACACAAATCACTCCATGTATGGTATTAAGTATAAAACATCAAACTTTTCACTTTCAACTTTCATAGTGAGTACCAAAACGATTTATAAAAGGAATGACATCTCGATTGCGCATCTGACGACTATTGAATTTTTCACTAAATATTTGCTTTGCTAAATGGTATCCTAATTTAACTTCATAGTTTTTAAATTTATTATAGTGTCATATTAATTTATCTACTGCTCTCTTGGTGGAAGTAGGAATAGATAATATACTATACGTCATCTGCCTCGAAAGTTTTGAGGTGATCTTGTATTTTTCATGTAGACCCATCTTCATCAATTAAATAAGAAACTTTTAACTTTTAAATCTATATTCCTATTCACTTGGATAGGTTTTGGGATAAATCCATTGTTATTCAGGAATCCACGTGTCATTTTATACCCCTAAGTTCCTTCTGAAACTCTCCATCTCAGTCCCTTATCAGTAAATCATGACCCCATAAAGTACTCCGCCACATCCAAGATATAGAAAAGGATGATGTCACATTAAGAAAAGTGAAATCTAAAACATATTCTTTGATTGAGCATGGAGTTTAAGAAAAGAGAGAAGACTTTTAAACTTGTGATGTAAAATGAGACACATATATTTTGTGTGCTATAAATCATTGCATAAAGGTAAATTGTTTCCAAATAAGGAAAGAGGTCATTCTTTTTGGCAAAGACTAAAAAAAAAATAGGTTCACATAAATTGAAACGGAGGGAGTATTTATTTTTAAGCACTATCAAAAGTAGAAAATCCGGATGCATTAAAATTTTCTAGGTTTGTTCAGGTAATAAAGCTATATTAAAAGCTTTTTTTATCCCTAAAGCCTAATACTCTCTAGATTTAGCATCACATTAACTGCTGATAGAGTTAGTTTTTTATATGCACTTGCAACATGCATTGTAGGCATCTTTATAAATTTGAAATTTAGTTTCCAACGTTGTTGGAGGAGGGGCTCTTCATCATATACCCCAAATGTGGTTCCGGATCTTTTGCGTCATATTTGCTAATTTTGTTTGAAATTTTTGTTCTATCATTGATGATAAAATTTTGCAACCACGCAAATAATATAACATGTTTAATTTCACAAGGTTTCATGAGTATTTCTTTCTTTGAAAAGCTCTGCGCTCAATTAAATTAAATTATATAAATTAAAATTGAAAAACATTTTATTTCTTAGCAAAATCATAATACAACTCATGTGTGAGGTGTAATGTATGCACTCTTTCTAATAAGCTCCTTATTGTTTGTTAAATATTTATCTCTCTTGATATTATTTATTTGCGAAATCACTAAAGTCTTTTAGTGATTCAAATTTAATTGACGATGTTGGAAAATTATATGATAATATTGACCAGAAAAAAGGTGAAACAAAAATAATTTATTGGATTAACGTTGCATTGTGGCGTAAGCTACTGTCTTAAAAGTAACTTCGGCCCAACTAGAGTGCAAGTCATTCAAATCGGTCACTCCCCAAAGTTTGATAGCACTCCCAAATATATATGCACTCGTGGCTGAAATTTAAAGTTTGCACAAATACGATAGTGCAAAAAATAATAAAAAAGAACAAGAGAAACAGAGGAATATTTTTTTCTTTGATTGTATGATAATTCACAAAGAGATTGTTTATATAGGCTAAGTTGTTGGACAATTATAGGAAAAAAAATTAAACCAGAGCAATTAAGCGTGTATTTGAACAGTTTTCTAGTAGGACGAATTTATCAAAATGTTGTAGCAAAATTATATTAAGATTAGACCTCATGTATATTTCGCCTCACAAATGCAATTATTGCCAAAAAACAATGATAAAGAAGAATTAGAGAAAGAAAGAATTTTTTTATATGTACGAGAATCCACGAAGAGGTGGCTTGTATAAGTCAAGTTGTTGGACGGTTACTGTCACGATCCAACTCCCATAATAGATCGTGATGGCGCCCAATGATGTTGTTAGGCAAGCCAACGTACAAACTTCCAATTTAATTATTCATTTTAACTTTTAAAAACCAAGAATTTCATTAAATAGATAGAATTAAATCTCGAACTCATGGAAAACATACGTTTCCATGAGTTTGAGATTTATCAAGTATGAAGAATACATAAGACGAAATGATAATAAAATTAGGTATAATTGCAAACATCCATTAGCAAACCCCCAAAATCAGGTGTCACAAATGCATGAGGATCTACTAGAAATAATACAACACTACTACAGCATCTGTCTTAAATAGAAATAAACAGAATATAGTACATGACTAGGACGGGGACTCCATGTGCTGCGGATCGTAAAATAGAAGGCAACTCACCACAAAGTCTTCTCAGCAGTTGCGGCTATGCGCCCAATTGACTACCAAATGTACCTGTCTTAGTACCTGCACAATCAGTAAAGAAGTAATCAACGCATATATAGTAAGTATCAAGCCTAACCCCGAAGAAGTAGTGACGAGGAGTCGACATCGACACTTTTTAGTGGTCCAATAAATCAGGTATAATAAAAGTAAGCATTTATGAGGCATAGCAGGTAAAAGCAATGATACAGATATACATGCATAACACGATCCTCAACAGAAGATTAAATACGAAGTCTTCAATAATTGGATACTACCTCGAATAGAAAACATAATGGTCAATACCAGATAAAATATTACATCTCAAGTTAGAAAAACTCATAGGTACGCTGACTGCGTATTAAAAATTATGCTCGATTCTGCCGAGGCGAACACCCCTATCCCATAAGAGTAATGGCATGATATCCTGTCGTGGCGTATGGCCCGATCCCATAAGAATATGTACTCTGCCGAGGCGAACAGACCAACCTCATAAATATATGTACTTTGCCTAGGCGAATGGCCTGACCCCATAAAAATGTGTTACATGATACTGCCGAGGCGAACGACCCGATCCCATAAGAATGTGTTACATGATACTACCGAGACAAACGAGCCGATCCCATAAGAATGTGAAACTTTGATGGATCACTGGACCCACTCACGAATATACGTGTGAGTTATAAAATGCAAAAACATTTTCGGACAAATACACACAATAAGGAAGAAATCCGTAAAAAGGAAGTATAATATCCACCACAAATCAAATAGCTCGCCAAGTATCTAAAATAGCAAGTCTGATAATTACACAAGTCTAGTCTCAGGACAAATGTAATTAAGTCATTTAAACAGGCAAGAATAACTCAAATAGTATAATTAAAGCATGGTGTGAGTCTAAGTCTACCCGGACATAATCAGAAATTCTAGCATACGCATGGACACTCGTCACCTCATACGTGCGTAGCTCCCATAACACATAGAACATAGAAAATATAGCACCTACAAGAAAATTTCTCTCTCACAAGATTAGACAGGAGACTTACTTCGCTCCGAAATCCGATAACCTACACCAACGCCTCTCTAACACCTCAAGCCAATGCCAAATGATCCGAAACTAGTCAACACGCATGCAAACAATTCAAATATATGCAAAACTCGTAATTTCATCAATTATAAATAATTCTCAACTCTACATGAAAAGTCAACCCTCGGGCCCACATGTCCGGATTCTAAAAATTCTCGAAGATAAACATTAGTCATAACTCCACGAACTCAAATATATAATTTACTCCAAATTCTATGTTCAATTTCATGGTCAAAATCCAAAAATACCATTTCTAGGTTTTCTTTCAAAATTTCAAAATTTCTACTAAATTCTAAATTAAAATCCACATATAATCCATGTATTTAACTTACAACAAGTCGGAATCACTTACCTCATGATAGATGATGAAAATGGCTCGTCAAAATCGCCCCAAAATCGGCTCCAGTGTAAGAAATGAGATTAAATGAGCCAAGACCCGATTTGAAATTCTTATACACTGTCCATGTGTTGCCCATCACGGTGGCAGTCAAAATCCTCGTTATCGCAAAGCAAAACACCACATGCTGACCAAAATGACCTACGTGATCGCGTCCAACCTCCCACGATTGCGAAACACGAACAACCTCTCCAACGCGAATGCAGGACCTTTTTGCGTTCGTGAAGACCAGCCCCTCCAGCCTGGCTTCAACCCTTCGCGAATGCGTACCTCCACACACGAACGCAATGACTTGGACCAGGACACTACGCGATCACGGAGCCATATCCGCGAACGCAAAGAACAGTAGATCCCCAGCTCCAGGTTACTCTCCGTGACCCGACTCACCATCCGCGATCGCGAAACATACCAAGGACACTAGAAACTAGTAGCTGTAAACCAAAGGGAAATGGTCCGAAACCATCCCGAAATACACCCGAGACCACCGGGACCCCGTCCAATCATACTAACAAGTTCTAATACCTTATCCAAACTTATCCAAAGGCTTAAAATGCCACGAATAACATTGAAATCACAAATCATCAATCAAAATCATTCTTTTAACTTTCAACCTTCAAACTTCGTCGAACGCGTCTGAATCACCCTTAGATATTCCGGATTACGACCAAACTTCACACACAAGTTCCAACCAACAAAATAAACTTATCCAAGGTCCCGGAACATCGCCCGGAGTCCGATAACACCAAAGTCCACTCTAAGACAAACTTAGCAAATTTCAAAACCTTCAAAATGCAAACTTTTGATAATAAGCGGCGAAACACTCCCAGACCACCTAATACTCAACCTGAACATAATCCCAAGTCCAAAATCATCTTACAACCTATGTGAACCTTCAAATCCCGATTCCGAGGTCGTTTACTCAAAAGTCAAACCTTTGTCAACTCTTCCAACTTAAAGCTTCTGAAACGAGAGTTATTCTTCCAAATCAACTTCGAACTCCTAAAAAATCAAAAACAACTACACGTGCAAGTCATAATACTTGAAGTGGAGCTACCGAGGTCTCAAACCGCTGAACAACATGCTAGAACTCAAAACGATCAGTCGGGTCATTATATTCTCCCTATTTAAATATACGTTCGTCCTTAAACGTGCCAACAACGGTTCTAAAGTTGCCAAAATCACTATATATCTCCTCGTGCACTTGTCCGTGCTACCACAATCCATATGAGCACATTAAATCGACCCAGACTGAAAATCCTTCCTGCTACCTTAGTCCACAAGCCTTAGAACCAAATTCTAACATCCAAAATTTCCTATGAGATCCAATTCCTTGCATACATACACAATATCAATCTCCACGAGCTATACCAAATCATACATATATACCCAAGTCGTAACCACACGACGCACCGCATAATTCATATGCCCATAATAATATCTTCCAACCATACTAGCTGCGATTTTCGAACCCGGTACCGGTAATATACCTCATGACACATAAAAATCTTGTTCCAAAGTAACCACCCGTCAAATCAATAAATCAAGGGGTTCTTCAATTCGACAAGAATCATTGCCGCATTCTGAGCTGATTTGCGGTATTCTCCATCCAAACATACATTAGATAAATTCGGTTGCGCTGATCCCAAGTCAAAGAACCTCTTCTCACCCAGTACAAGCTGCTCGGGCAATAAACCACATCAAACACCGTCTAAAATCTCATACGACGTCATCAATGCGCCCACATGCCATAACTCGAATATGACTAATAAGCAAAGGAAACCCAGGTACAGAACTATCCCACATGCGTGACAGATATAACTACCAAACAAAATACTATAAATCTATCCCACAAAGGAGAAGTAAAATAGTATAAGGAATCGTACACAACATTCCGCCATTGCGGCATGCAACCCGATCTACACATAATCAATCTGCATAGGAATACCCATCTAGAAAAAAATGCTCATGCTCACTAGACATACGTATAACAACCACAAGCACGCCAAGTGCATAAACATAACTCGGGGGAGACGGATATCATCATGCACTACAAAGGGCCAAGCCGACTAAGGTGCCATAAATAAATCAGCATCTCGAGAGCCATCTGGCTCTTATAACACCACAAGGCTACACAGGATCACAACACACGTGTGAATAATCAAGCCACTTCACAACCCACATGGTGTAAAAGAGTAACACATGAAATAAACGACGATAGGAATAACATCCCCCACGCTTGAAGACTCATCCATAGACAAATGTTGTGTTGTATAAACATATCTGATCTGGTTTAGAATATACATTCATATTAGGCCTATCAATGGACCTCAAAGGCGATTTCGATCATCCCAAAATAGGTCAATAACCTTCCAAAGATCCACAATTACCCTATCCATGACACATATGATCAATCGTCAAATTCGGAACAAACTTTCACAATCCGCAACCAAAGGAATAGTGCATCTCTCAGCTATAAACTCTCCAATCTGCGACAGTACCAGAATCTCCATACTCGATTTTAATCTCTACTACATAAATTGCTGACACGTCACACCTACAAGATCATCCCATGGGAGATACTCCCACAACCTTCTGCTCAAAGTAACAAAATCTGAATATAAATGGCCACCGACCATGCTATTTTCATAGTGCTAGTCAAGCATCCGCAACTCAATACACAATGCTTCTTTCGCAAAATTTTACCATAACTCTTGATCCACCAGTAGAATAAACACTTCATCAATTAGGAACCTTTCGCTTAACTCATTTCAGGAGAAAATTGCAACACGCAACCAACTACTCATAACTACAGAAGTCACAAACCAGAAGTCACAAACCTCAAGTCGTGGACTAAGTTTCCATAACTCTTTTGGGACTCGTTTTCATAAAACAAAACCATCAGAATTGAATCCCTCCAAAACAACCAAATTAGGAGACTGTCAAACCGGCAAGTATAGCCATAAAACACATGTATAGCCTTATCGCACCAAAGGAACCGATTATTTCCTTTACCATACCAATTCAAACCACTACTAAACCGACTCAACTCCTCAATTTCCTCTTGACATATCTTCAAAATTAATACCTCTCTTTTCCAGCACATAATGGAACTCCATCGACACTCATCTCGAGTAACCCTAAATCACAATAACACGTCGTCTTGATACCCATAAGCTATTTTATACTCTCCTCATGCACTCAACAGTATCTACAACTGACACGCCCATTCTAAAAATATCTACTGCGAATCTGAAGCTGTTTCTCCTATCTTTCTAACACCGCACCGCAAACTCGGCGATATTCATAGAAATACTCCAAGTCACTTTCACACTCCGCTGCAAAACTAAATCCTTAGCCACACGATGAACTCGAAAATCCTTAGGCACCACACTCTAATTCTTGAACCCACTAGAACCATTGTTGAGAGTCGTCCCCTCTAAGCTAGTCATGAATATATAACCAAACGACTAGTGCTCCGTTAGCACACGAATACTACAAAAGAAGCTACCGAAGGAATTATTTCCCTTACACATCGCATCCATAAAGAAATATCCAATCTGAGTAGTTCCACAACCTTCACGCATCAATAAGGTGAAATGTAGCATACATCCATCAAATTCCTTACTCGAATTACCCTGAATGTTCTCTTTCCTTAGTCATAACTAATCCACCAATATATCGATAACCAGGAACTGCAAGGCACATAACCACGTGACCCAATCATCAATGGTAGGCTCCCCCACTTGGCTTTAAGCCCCAATCTCAAAATCTAACCAACGTACCGATAACCAGAAACTGCAAGGCACATAATCACGTGACCCAATCGTCGATGGTAGGCTCCCCCACTTGGATTTAAGCCTAGTCGCAAAATATAAGGACCCACAATGACATCCCCTCCTAACTGCCATGATCTCACACCGTTACTCAGGCAAATTTCTCACAAGATCTTGTTGCACTAATCATAACACATCCCGAATTATCAACCACAAACGCACACTCGACCTCCTGACAGTCGTACCATCTTCTTCAAGCGATCTAAGCCCACATCGTAGTACATGCATCATATTAGATAGAAGGTATAACTCTTTATAGAAACTTCACCAGAAGTCATGCAATCCCTAACCTTCTCACAAGAGATAGCCCACCTATGTAACCTCACATCGACATCCCCCAGTGGCATTGCCACATTTACATCCATTATGAAGTCAGTTAATTCTCCTGGGTCCATACTTATCCGCCATCCGTAAGAATTCATTCATTTCATTAACATCAATTGAAAGTCCAATAATACGTTTAAAACTCGAAGCCATATTGCATCTCAAAATGATAACCAAGCATTCATATTCCTCTATATTCCAAACAAACTCTTTTCTTCACATTCAAATTTCCTAAGTATAGAAGCCACCTCAAGTATCATCTCCCTTGAACCATCAATACTGGAAACACCGATTCAACCCCAAAGTCGCAACACACTGTCAACTCCAATGGTCGCTTCTTAGGTACCACTTCACTACACCATCCCCCAAGGGCGACAAATGGAGACCATCATACTGATGAGCCTTAATGCATTCGGACAAGGACGACGACATCACAACACAAACAAGAATTTCACCAATTCCGGAGTCTTGCTACTCTGTCAACCAAGGCCTGAACATCCATAGCCCAATCGCCTCTCCTGCTCTGGGAATAAATACCGAACCTTCCAATAACGAACCGAATAAACCTTTTTCCTAAAGCATTCACTGCCATAACACATGAGTAGACACCCTATTGTTAATGCAAATACTGTGCGATAACAATGCGAGAAACTTCACAATGCACTGTGTATATCCCCGAAACCATAGGCAACACCAACACCGGCTGAAATGATTGAACCCCTTCCATGAGATAATGATAGAAATATGCCCTCATAATGCAGGGAAAGACATCATGCACCCCACTTGTAGCACCACCACAACTTCTCGACGCCCAACTAATATCAAGTGTTACACATCGTGTTCGAATGAGTAGGAAGGAACTGAAGACATAAGCTTCAACAAAATCAAATCGTACGTGTAGGAATCAAGAAATGGAAATTCTCCTAACAGTCCAGTAGCCTCTTAAAGATAAGTACTGACGTCTCCATACCGATCTGAAAAACTCTACTAGACATGCTTATGACTCGTGAGACCTAAGTGAACCTAGTGCGCTGATACCAAGTTGTAACGACCTAAATCCCATAATAGGTGGTGATGGCGCCCAACGATGTTATTAGGCAAGCCAACGCACAAACCTACAATTTAATTATCCATTTTAACTTTTAAAAATCATGAATTTCATTAAATAGATGGAATTAAATCTCGAACTCATGGAAAACATATGTTCCTCTTTACCAAATTTATCGAGTATAAATAATACATAAGACAAAGTGATAGTAAAATTAGGTACAACTGTAAACATACACTAGAAAACCCCCAAAAGCTGGTGTCACAAGTGCATAAGCATCTACTAGAAACAACACAACACTACTACAACATCTTTCTGAAATAGAAATAGACATAATATAGTAAATGACTAGGACGGGGACTACGTGTGTTGTGGATCATAATATGGAAGGCATATCACCATAAAATCTCCTCAGCAGTTGCGCCTATGCGCCCAAATGACCACCAAATGTACATGTTTCAGTACCTGCACAATCAGTGCAAAAGTATAGTATGAGTACGTAAATCAACACATACCAGTGAGTATCTAGCCTAACCCTGAAGAAGTAGTGACAAGGGGTCGACATCGACACTTACTAGTGGTCCAATAAATCAAGTATGATAAAAGTAAGCAGGTATGAGGCATAGCAGGCAAAGGAAACGAAATAGGTATATATGCATAACACGATCCTCAACAGAAGATTAAATACGAAGTCCTCAATAACCGGATACTATCTCGAATGGAATACATAATGGTCAAAACCAGATAAAATGCCGTATCTCAAGTCAGGAAAACTCATAGGTACACTGACTCCTTATTAAATATTATGCATGAATCTGCTGAGGCAAACGACCGATCCCATAAAAGTATTGGCACGATATCCTGTCGTGGCATATACCCGATCTTATAAGAATATATACTATGCCCGAGGCGAACGGCCCAATCCCATAAAAATATGTACTCTTTCGAGGTGAATGACCCGATCCCATAAGAATGTGTTACATGATACTGTCTAGGCGAATGGTCCGGTCCCATAAGAATGTGTTACATGATACTGCCGAGGTGAATGGTCCGATCCCATAAGAATGTATTATATGATACTGCTGAGGCGAACGATCCCATAAGAATGTGAATCTTTGACGGGTCACTGGCCCCACTCACAAATATACGTGTGAGTTATAAATTCAAGAAAACTTTTGGACGAACACACACAACTCGAAAGAAATCCGTAAAATGGAAGTATAATGTCCACCACAAATCAAATAACCCGCCAAGTATCTAAAATAGCAAGTCTGATAATTACGTAAATCTAGTCTCAGGCCAAAATGTAATTAAGACATTTAAACACGCAAGAATAACTCAAATAGTACAATTAATCAGGAATTCTAGCATACGCATGGATACTCGTCACCTCATACGTGCGTAGCTCCCATAACACGTAGCACAACAAATATAGCACCTACAAGGTAATTTCTCTCTCACAAGGTTAGACATGAGACTTACTTCGCTCCGATATTCGATAACCGGCTCCAATGCCAAACGATCTGAAACTAATCAAAGAATGTGCAAACCAATCAAAATATACCCAAAACCCATAATTTCATCAATTATAAATAATTCTCAACTCTACACGAAAAGTCAACAAAGTTAACTCCCGGGGCCACGTGTCCGAATTTCGAAAATTCTCGAAGATAAACATTACCCAGAGCACCACAAACTCAAATATATAATTTATTCTCTATTTCATATCCAATTTCGTGGTCAAAATCGAAAAATACCATTTTAGGTTATCTTCCAAAATCCAACAATTTCTACCAAATTTCATTTTAAAATTCATATATAATTCATGTAATTAACTCACAATGCGAATCACTTACCTCATGATAGATGATAAAAATATATTTTCATAATCGCCCCAAGATCGACTCTAGTGTGAGAAATGAGATAAAATGAGCCAAGATCCGATTTGAAAATCTTATACACTGTCCAGGAGTTGCCCATCGCGATCGTGGTCTAAAGCCTCGCTATCGCGAAGAAAAACACCCCTTCCTGACCAAAATGACCTAGAAGATCACGATCGACCTCCCGCAATCGCGAAACACAAACCATCTCTCCAATGCGAACACAGGACCTCTTCGCGTTCGCAAAGACCAACTCCTTCAGTCCAGCTTCAACCCTTCGTGAACACGTACCTCCACACACGAATGCAGTGACCCAGCCCAGGACACTACGCGATCGCGGAGCCATGCCCGCGAACGTGAAGAACAACAAGTCCCCAGCTCTAGGTTACTCTTCGCGATCGTGACTCACCATCCGCGATCGCGATACTTACCAAGGACACCAGAAACCAACAGTTGTAAACCAAAGGAAAATGGTTTGAAACCATCCTGAAGCACACCTGAGGCCCCTGAGACCCCGTTCAACTAAACCAATAAGTCCCAATACCTTATCCAAACTTATCCAATGGCTCGAAACGCCACGAATAATATCGAAATCACGAATCATCGATCAAAATCCTTCTTTTAATTTTTAACCTTTATACTTCGCCGAACGCATCTGAATCACACTTAGACATTTTGGATTACGACCAAACTTCACACACAAGTTCCAACCAAGAAAATGAACCTATCCAAGGTCATGGGACATCATCCGAAGTTCGATAACACCAAAGTACACTCTAAGTCAAATTTAGCATATTTCAAAACCTTCAAAATGCAAACTTTCGATAATAAGTGTCGAAATACTCCCGGACCACCCGATACTTAACCCGAACATATGCTCAAGTTCAAAGCATCTTACGGACCTATGAAAACCTTCAAATCCTGATTCCGAGGTCGTTTACTTAAAAGTCAAACATTGGTCAACTCTTCCAACTTAAAGCTTCCGAATTGAGAATTATTCTTCCAAATCAACTCCAAACTACTCGAAAATCAAAACTAACTACACGCACAAGTCATAATGCATGAAATGAAGCTACTCGAGGTCTCAAACCGCCGAACAACATGCTAGAGCTCAAAACGACCGGTCGGATCGTTACAGTTACAGAAAAGGAATTTAACCTTGAGCAGTTACATAAACTTATTGTTACAAAATTTAAATGTATTTAAACTAAATTTGGATTAGGCCTCACATATATAAGTGCACGGGGAGAAAAATCGACTAATTTTGCCTTTAAGCCTATTTTCTCATGTGTGCGACTCTCTCCCTTTCGCTAGCTCTTTACAAGTACAACAAAAAATAATTTAATATTAAGAGAAATAGAGAGCTCTTCCTAATCTATATGAGTCACTTATCTTACTCATATTACAAAAAGTAAGAGAGAAAAAAAAACTCATAAAGGAATCTTTAACTTTGTATTACCGAATAAAATTTACCAAAAGATGGGACTTAACTGAATTTATTACGTGGATTGACTTAATAATATACGATTTTTTTTGTTTTACGTTATCAAAAACCTACATTTTATTTAATTTAAATTTGCGTCAAATAATTCCGTAAAAAGGGTAATGCGCTCTTTATATGAAAAATAAATCGACATGATTAACATGGTGAACTTTAATACATATTAGCACTCCCAATTTTACCCACCAACAACTAACAGTACATGCAACTGCTTGACCTTACCTGTTAGTCTGTTGGCCATAAGCCAGTGAATTGACAAATGTAGATTTAGGTCATTGTCATGAATTAATTGATATGACCACATAGCATTAATATAGTGCTAGATTTTTATTGAAGAAAATTTTTCGAGCTGGTGGTTGAAAGTTAATATCATCTAACAACACGCTTTTTATTTTACGTCATTTTCAATTTCGTAACCTCTCATATATTATAACGTTAACAGTTTCTATACCATGAAAAGTAAATATGTCTAATTTCCATGCCTATATTTATCGGAAATGAAATTAATCCTTCTAAAGGACTGGGTGAGGACAGTCTTAGACAGTGAAAACCTTTTTTGTCTTTCTTTTCCAATTAATCTAATTGTTTATCAGCTTAAAAAATGTAAAATGCTTTATTATAACGTCAGGGAGCCAAATCTGGAGTCTGGAACCAAAATATGTTCTTCTGAACTCAAAAAACCAAAATGTGTAGAAAAAATAACTGATGACCATAATATATATAATGCCCTTTAAAGGGCGCTATACCTTAACGGTAGTTTGCCCAGTTAAATATAGCGTTCTTTTAAAAGGCGTTATATTTGAACCTTAAAAGAACGGGAAGGTATAACGCCTTATATTAAGACGCTATAGTATAGCTTCTTAATATAAGGTGTTATACCCACATAAAAAGTCGTCCAACCCCCTTCCCACCAAACTAGTCTCCCTCCCCCCC
>AWOL01S0008952.1:57705-77683 GCA_000715115.1 Nicotiana otophora
ACGGATGGTGAGCATGAGTATATGGGCTGGTACCGCAGCGTTACCCGACTTTTTGTCGGGAATCCCGTTCATCGTGTTGACGGTCGGTACGTTCCATACGCCGGGAGATACGAGGCACTGGTATGTTATTTGGTATACTTACTTATAACGTTAACCTAGCATTCCGTAATTAATATTTTACATGTTGTGCAGGCTATTGGCCTACATCTGTTCTACCAGTTGGGACTGTAGATTAGGGGTGTTCGTCAGTTAGTACGGTACACCATTTAGACATTTCGATTCGGTATTTTTAGTATTCAGTTTCGTAAAATGCTATATCAATATCATACCTAATTAAATTCGGTATGGTTCGGTTTTTCTCCTTTCAATTTCGATTTATTCGGTTTGAATACTAACTAGTGCATAGAGTCATAGACGATAATATTCTTAATTAAAGTACTAAAAAATAAAAAATAAAAAATATTTGTTGACAAAAGCTTTGTCCAAAACTAGTAAATACCAACCTAGAGAGAGAAAACTTAGAGAAATATCTTGTTACTTGCATAGAGTTAATTGATGAAGTTAGAGAATAAAGGAAAGTAAAAGTTTAAATTTCTTATATTTATGTTATAATTAATAAAATGTGTATTGTGTAATATAATATATATTTCGGTATATCGGTATTTTGGTATTTTATTTTAAAATATCAAATACCATACCTAATACCAATTTCTTTTAAACTTAAACCAAATACCATACCGAATACTAAAATATCGAATACCGAATACCAAATTTTTTAATTTCGGTACGGTAATTCGGTATTTACTAAATTATGCACAGCCCTACAACAGATGCAACAGCATACCGGCGAGGGAGCAGCCGCTTTGCACGAGTATGGCCGGCAGGTTACAGATCTGGCTTCTCGGATATTGTGTCGAGCCCGAGATGATGAGCGCTTAAGGTACGAGGTTGATTATGTGGCGCCAGAGCAGTACCATCGTGGACCAGCAGTGGAACCGGAACGTGGTCGACGTGGCAGGCGTGCCCAGAGAGGTAGGGGTGTCCCACGAGGTAGGAATGTCCCATGAGGTCATGGGGGTCGGCGAGGAGGTGGTCCCCAGCAATGGGGCGTTGAGGCACCTGCTGAAGATGTTGGAGTTGATCGGGTGACCACCATGAGCCAGACAATGCTCCTCGTGATATCCGTCATTCAGCCTTCAGCTTACTCCAGGGACTTCGCAGGTGACCCCGTCAGCTCCATTGTTGATCGCGGGCACGACCATTATGCGACAGGAGTGGGATCAGTATTTTCCTGGTCCTCCAAAGCCATCGACGATTGTTGATGATCGTCCGACACGAGATGTGGATAGTGGGCGCCGACTGAGTTATGGCTCATCATCGGAGGATGCTGAGGATCTTTTACAGGCGCAGATTTGTTTGTATTACTATTATTTATATTTATTTTTATCTCATTGATTAGTCATAAATATCTAAAGTCTTTTTTTTAAGGCATCATTCTCGCCCGTCATGGAGGCCACTTTGTGCGATACTGACATGGCTGAGACGGATGATTATATTCAGGAGCCCGCCAAGACCATAGAAAGACAATTTAAATGTTTGTGACTTAACGCGTACATTACTAATATATATTTCATATACTAAAATATCTTATTATTCTGTAGGTTATTGCTGGACCAACGACCCCTTCTACAGAGCCTGCCAACCCTACTGACAATCATGCTGCAACGCATCCTCCGATAAATAGGTGACGTGATGAGGATGATCCTGACAGTGTAGTCGGGCGGGATGGGATGCGCCTCAGGCCAACGACTGCTTTAAAGCATACAGGATGTGGGACACATTGACTTTTTTTTGATTTTATGTACATATGACATTCAGTAAATAATAGCAACAATATTTATTGTTTACATCATATGCGCATTATGTTTTTATTTCTCGGGTTCTTTGTTATTTTAATACTACAACACAAACACAATTATTTGAGGTATATCATCTTAAATATGAACACTATACCTAGTTGAATTATTGTTATGTCAGTTAAGCCCAGAAGAATTATTGGTGGGCTCACATAATATATATATATAACGCCTTTCAAAAGGGCTTTATATATATAGCTCCTTTAAAAGGGCGCTATACTTAACTGGGCAAATGACCGTTAAGGTATAGCGCCCTTTAAAATGGCTTTATATATATTATTGTCACCAGTAAGTTTTTCACATATTTTGATTTTTTGAGTTCAAAAGAATCACATTTTAGTTCCGAACTCATAAACATAATAGGTGACATGTTAGACTTACGCAGTTACCGCTTACCACTAAGTGATTAACCAGTCATGACTTAGATTTTCCGAATAGGAATTATCCCCATAGGTGGCGAGTGGCGACAACGAATAATGCGTACACCATGATTCTTTTGCCAAGCCTTTCATTTGTTACACTCCCCTCCGGGGGCGGACCCACTAAGGGGTTCAATTGAACCAACTTTATGAGTAAATTAATTATTTTTATTTGCGAATTTTATCAAAAAAAAAAACATAAAATGAATAAATACTAGAGACTTGAACCCATTCGATACAAACAGACATTATAGAGCAACGGTCAAATGGGTTCAAAACAAGTCAACGGTTGCCAATTCAAATCTTCGCTGAAGCACTGAATAGTTCCTTTTCTTGTCCTTGTTTTTCTACTTCTTTATAAACTTCATTTTAGTTCAAATTTTTTTAAAGTTTTCTACGCAGTGAATTTTGGTTCTCTTTGTCATAAGTATTGCTAAACGAATGAGAGTGCTTTATTGAAATTATTTGTAATCTTTTAGTTTAATTTAATTTAATTTATATTGAAATTGTTAATTTGTGTTATACTCAAAATTTTAATTTGGGGTACAATATCTTTTTCTTTAATCATTTTGGATTAACTAGTTCAGTTTAAAACTCTTGTTTGCCCTATTTTATTTGTAACTTTGTACGTTATATTTCTTAGAGTTATAATACGATTTTAAAGTTGGTTAAATACTTTTTGGTTAAAATTACTAAATTTTCTGAAATAAAATTTATTAATTTATATAGATAAATTTTAAACATTAAAATTAAATAGATAAAAAAAATATAAAAATTTCCCCAACTTTTTTAAAAATATATATGACTTCATTTTGAAGTCGCGTTGAAAAAAAAAACATTGCACAAATGGTGTTTAATGGTGCACTAATGAATTTGCTTATACAAAATTTTGGGTCCGCCACTGCTCCCCTCTCTTGACTTTTGTTATCCAATTGTCGATCATCGTGAACCGATATGATGGGATAGTCATGACTCATGATTTCAGCATCATTTTAAGGATTTCATTTTCGTGCCCTAAGAATAAAGAATCTTTTTACCTTTTTAGTGAACTACTCAATAAAAATTTAAATTAATCAAATCAGTAAACTCATGCTCTACGGCAAGTATTCTGTATACCTGATGCCTAAAGCACATATAAAACATTGTCAAGTATTTGGTTTTTTGAAAAATATTTCTGTCCAGAAAAGAAAAAAGATAAAAGTTTCTGTACAAACGTATTATTTTAATTCTATTTTTGATAATCTATCCTTGGAATAAATACTTTAAAAGTTTTCCATTGAAACATTATTCCAATTTAATTTCAAGATTCAATTTCTTTTCCTATATACATAAGCAATCGATTTTGTACTTACTTACCAAAAAACAAAAAAAGAAATCGATTTTGTACTTACAAAATACACATATCTACAATATATGGTGAACTTTAAAATTAGTCCATTATTTTCTGGGCTTGGCCCTCGACCATGAGGGGCTTTTGCATCTATACCCGATTTTGGGATCACAATTGACCTATATCCATTTTGCAAAAAAGTTTGCAAGCCTACCAACTTTACGATCAATTTCAGACTTATCGGGTCTAAAGTTAAAAAGAATTAGACTGAAGTGAAAAAAGCAATTCAGATGCACTTAAAACCAAATAGGTGTGAAGTGCAACCAATGGTTTCATATACTTAAGGACGAATAGGTCTGAAGTGCAACCAATAGTTTCATATACTTAAGGACAAATAGGTCTGAAGTGCAACCAATGGTTTCATGCACTTAAGGCCAATAAGTCTAAAGTGAAAAATTGCACTTCAGATGCACTTAAGGCCAAAAGGTCTGAAGTGCAACAAACGTTTTCATGCACTTAAGGCCAATAAGTCTAAAGTGAAAAATTGCACTTCAGATGCACTTAAGGCCAAAAGGTCTGAAGTGCAACAAACGTTTTCATGCACTTAAGGCCAATAAGTCTAAAGTGAAAAATTGCACTTCAGATGCACTTAAGGCCAAAAGGTCTGAAGTGCAACAAACGTTTTCATGCACTTAAGGCCAATAAGTCTAAAGTGAAAAATTGCACTTCAGATGCACTTAAGGCCAAAAGGTCTGAAGTGCAACAAACGTTTTCATGCACTTAAGGCCAATAAGTCTAAAGTGAAAAATTGCACTTCAGATGCACTTAAGGCCAAAAGGTCTGAAGTGCAACAAACGTTTTCATGCACTTAAGGCCAAATAAGCCTGAAGTGCAAATTGCCAAAAAACAGAAATTTGTTCTCCGAATTATAACAATCTAATATACGATTTAATACTTAAATCTACTCCAAATGAGCTCAAATTTGAAACATAACCTCCAAATATCATCAAGAACAAAACTCAATCATCAATTTGTCAAAACAACAATAAATCTAACGAACCCATTTTGTAATTAAGAAAAGGAAGAAGAAGAAATCCTAAGCAATAGTAAAAAACAAAGCGCCATAATAGCTCACCACTGTAAAATATTATAAACTATCTTAAAATATGTTCACAAACACCATATAAAATCACTGTCATCCGAAGAAGAAAAAGAAAGGGGAGAAAAAGCCGTGAAGTCGTTTAAAAAATAGGTACAAGTTAATTGTTTTTTAAAAAGTGGATATAAATTAAATGAGACGTCCCGTGCAATTTTCACGAGCATGACCGCTACTTAAGCCCAGACCACAACAATTAAAATGAATAAGCCCAACCCAAGATGCAATGCCATATATCATCTTCTCTATCTATATCTATATATTCCTGTGTTGAGTTTCAAAGATCCAATCATTTCCCAATTGGGTTCATGAAAGGTTAGAGGAGAAGAGCTCCTTGCCTGAAAATTGGGCAGTGGTGCTGAAGGTGGAAGCTTAACTGTGATTCGCATTGTGTCAAGGCTACCATATAAAGGTATATCTATTGAGTTTTTGGTGTCTGCTTGGTGTTTGAGTTTTTGCTTCACTGAATTTATTATATTTCCACTTCACAACTTGTTGGAACAAATACTATGATGTTTTTTTTTATATTTTTCTTAATGTTTCTCAATTTATTTTAAAGAATTGTTGTTCAGTAGTCAGTACTTATGGAGAAGGTGACAGGCATGTTATAGGTTCTTTTTTGCCCCTAATTTGATACATTGATAGTGTAAAGATTTTTGTACACAACTAGTGCTCTTTAACCAGTGATCCCATTTTTACAATATTATCAGTCAATGTTTATTTAGAGATTTACTCGCAATTACGCTATAAGTGACCTGATTGCGTAAATGTCTTTTAACATGAAAACTCTTTGATTATTGCTTTATCTTTTTGCGGTACATGGAAAGTTAAAGTTACATAGAGTTAGCATTTCTCTATGTAACACTGGGTTAAATATAAAATGTGCATTTTTGTTTTTTCTCTATGAGCTATATACACTACCAACAAGGAAAGAAATCAAGCAAATTGTTAGTATCACATGAAAAGGAAACAATTGAAGATTTTTTCAACTTTTGATCTTTTTTTTTTAAAAATCTTGCTTTGTTTGCCATTGAAGTAAATGGCTTAGTTCTCTCCGTGTATCTCTGCATTACTGGACTATATTGTTTCTTGAATCTTGCCTCAAACGTGGGATTTTTAAATTCTACCAAAAATCTTCGCTTTATACACGATCCACGTGAGATAAGAACTGCACGGGTCTGAATTTAACTTTGGATTCTGCATCATTCAAATGAAAATATGTGGTGTACCCCGAAAAATTGGGATCTTTTTATAATGCATTATTGTCACTTATTTTCATCTCTTATTGTATTCTCTTGGCGAATGTGATCAATTTACGTTGCTGCATCTTTCTAAAGCTATGTCACTTATACATATCAAACAATTATGGCCACGCTAACTAGTTTTGATCATACTTCCCCATCTATTTGATTTCTAGCTAGATTCACAAATCCTAGGAGATTGTAGCTCCACAGCATCATATTTCAGCTGTAAAAGTTCGATAAATTGTTCTGTGACGGAGATCCAATTTTTATTGCAATTGCACTTTGCTTCATGGTGTTTTCTGGCAGTACGCTCCTTTTTACCGGTGACAAGAAATTACTGCAAATTCATCTGATTTTCTTGAACATAACTGTGTGCAGCAGGCCTGTGCATACATAGGAATATCTTAACTAGTGTTATTGGCGTGGTGTGCTCTGAGTTTGGCAATGGAGAGCATTCCGCGATTAGCACAGCGTGTATTTTTGGTGCCATTCACCCCAAAATACTTGAAATCTTATAAGAAAACAAGGCCACTGACCTCCTACTTAATGCAAATCCACGACTCCCGTAAACCAGTATTCATACAATGGAATCTTCAGGGAAGACCTTTGTTATGCTCTGATTTAGTATCCGTGAAAAATTACAGTTCTACCACTGCTCGAGCTGGTTGGTTTCTTGGTTTAGGAGAGAAAAAAAAGCAAGTCTT
Organism: Nicotiana otophora; assembly: GCA_000715115.1. Classification (NCBI taxonomy): domain Eukaryota; kingdom Viridiplantae; phylum Streptophyta; class Magnoliopsida; order Solanales; family Solanaceae; genus Nicotiana; species Nicotiana otophora. The sequence goes on from AWOL01S0008952.1 coordinate 64,475, forward strand.
GCCTGATATCGTGAAAGCTGGCGACCCTGTTCTTCATGAGCCCACTCAGGACGTTCCTCTTGGGGAGATTGGATCAGAGCGGATCCAAAAGATCATAGATGAGATGGTGAAAGTTATGAGAAATGCACCCGGGGTTGGTCTTGCTGCTCCTCAAATTGGTATTCCTTTAAAGGTTTGTTGAATAAAACCTTAGTTTCTCCAAAATATTGTTTCCCTCGCTGAGTTTGATTGTCTTGCAAGTGACAGATAATTGTGCTGGAAGACACAAGTGAGTATATAAGCTATGCTCCTAAAGATGAAACCAAAGCACAGGAAAGACGCCCATTTGATCTCTTGGTGTGTGAACATTTATATTTATCATCTTGATAAATAGGAGGCCCAAGTATTGTGCCATACATTCATTTTTCTTCTTTTCTTGCAGGTTATTATAAATCCAAATCTTAAAAAGAAAGGCAATAAAACAGCATTATATTTTGAGGGGTGCTTGAGGTAACAGAAGCAACTAGTCTAACTTCAAGTCTTTTACATGTTGAACTCTATAATGCAGTAGTTTATTGATTTAGGACCACGTCGGGCATAGAGGCATGCTTTGTGGTACAAATTACTGGGGCTGGGGCACTTCTGCAGAAAGACAGCTATATATGCACTATGCAGTCTCAAAACTCCTTTAGTATCAATATATCCTAGGAAAGTATCCAGAAAATGGCATGCATTAACAGCACATAAGCGGAAAATAGTTGCTTGTTTATTCTGTAATAAACTAGCAGAATTTATCATCACTTCAAATAACGTGAAACAAAGGCTTATGAAATTTAAAGAAGGTACAAGAGGCAATTTTTTCTCGACAATTATCAGGAATTAGCGCTTTTTTGTTTTCAGTAGAGGCAATCACCAAGGTTTACTTGACGTTTATGTTCTGATAATCACGTCATTTATTCTTAATTAACTACCAATCTAGAGATATGCTCTTTTATTGTGCAAGTAAATGTGCCTTGAGGTGAAGATTTCACTCCGCCTATTGAAGAGATGGCATGAGAAGGAGAGCTTTGTTGATTTACATTGTCATGAGTTTCATTACTTTGCTTGCACACATTTTGTAAATAGTAAACAGGAAATAAGTGCTTTTCTTTTTAGCTTTTATAGTTGTAAAATGTTTATTAACAAAACACCTAGCAAACTGCAAACAGTTTAACAGCACTGTTATGTGGAGGTTCAAACTGTCACAAGAATCTGAAGTTCTCCTTGACAGGGTGCTATGAGCTTTTAGAGGGATATATTATGTTGGTCAAAACATGATATAATTGCTAGATGTCCTATCAAGTTAATAACCAAAGGTATAAGTGAATTCTTTGCTTTCCTTGTAGCGTTGATGGGTTCAGAGCAGTTGTGGAAAGACACCTAGAAGTAGAGGTTGGAGGATTTGACCGAAATGGAAAAGCAATCAAAGTTGATGCTTCAGGATGGCAGGCTCGCATTTTGCAGCACGAATATGACCACCTAGACGGAACACTTTATGTTGACAAGATGGTTCCTAGGACATTCAGGACTGTAGAGAACTTGGACTTGCCTCTTGCAGCCGGATGTCCTAAATTGGGAGGGCGCTAACTAATTGCCCTAATCGACTCTTCATCAAAGTTTTTCGTTGTTCTGATGTTGTGAAGTTAAAGTTCGAGGTGTGCTTCGACATTTGGAAAGTTTAGAAGACAATTAAAGATGCTGCAGGCACTAACTCTGTGTGTTTGTGGAATATTGATACGCTTCATTCTGATATCAGCAATTGAGAATTATAAGGACAGCTCTATGACAGATAAGTGTACTGCATATACCTTTTTTTTCTTTAAATGAGATGAATTACAGAGATTCATTTTTCAAATTGTAGACTGTTCCCAGAATGCATGGACTCAGAAATCCGTTTTGTAAACTTTGATGGGAACCCTTTTGCTGGTAGGGCTGCCTATAAATTCCTTAAGATGCCTTAAAAGGCAATCACTAGTTGCCTCCTAATGCTTTTGAAACTCTTGCAAGATCGACAAAATACTGCAACATTTCTTTTTCTACATCCTTTTTTTTCTTTTCTGGAATAATTAGGAGACGTTCAAGTAATGGCTTTACAACTTGTGCAATTATTAACTCAGATGAATGAAAGTGCAAGAGTTTGATCCAACCAAGTTAACATCTATTGATGAGTATACTCTGCAGTTGATGCATGTATTATACTCCCTCCTGTCCTTTTTATCTGTCCCTTCAGCCAACAAAATTTAATCTAAAATATTTGTTACTTTAGAAAACTAAAAATGCATTAATTATTTTTCTGTAATTCTAAATTCTTAAACTATAGATAGAAAAGATAGAAGGAAATACCTTCTACGTTTAAAAAAATCCCACTCACATATTAATGGTCTAAAACTGACTTTTCATGTATGTAATTAATATACATCAAAGGGAAGCTAAAAGGATTTGGTCGTGAGATGTGCCTTCGTATTGTTAGTGTATAAATTTGTTACACTATCAGTATATATAACTTAAATCCATGTTAAAAAGCATCTTGGGTTGGAGTTGAAAAATAGAATGACAGTGTTATTCATAAAAGCTTTTGTTTATGGATCAACATGAACCCCTGCCAACCCTTTATTCTGTAACGGCAGTCAAAGATCAAACATGTTTCTAGATTATACTAGTATTAGTGTACGTGTGTTGCACGTGTGCATCGCGTCAATCATTATTAAACGTATACAAGAAGAAAAAGTTGTTGAAAATTCGTATACAAGAAGAAAAAGTTGTTGAAAAATTAGCAATTGCAGTTAAAATAAATGCAATATATGTTTAAATAATAAAAATTAATTTACATTGACACAATAGTTAAACTCAATATGTTTTGAAACATGCAAAGATGATGAATTTAGTTGGATTAGTTATATAGTATTTGTAATTATTATTAATTGATTATATCAAATATAAATATCTTATGTTGTTGTATTCACCTAACATCTCTTCATAAATGCTACATTTATAATGTTATTATATAACAAGATAATTACTTTTTTATTAATTTTAAAAGGCAAGTGATGAATATAAGGAAATAATGAAGATTTTAATATTAATTGTAAATTCTGGACAATCGATCTTTTTAACAGAATTAAGAGCGCACTCTTTAAGTTGATAAAAAAACAGAGTATAAAACCTTTATGCTAGTTACAATCATGTAATGAATCAATTAGTTTTTTACTTTTTTGGAAAATAAGGAAAATAATATTTAATTTCAATTTATCAAGATTCTAAAATAGATATTTCATGTAGAGAATGAAGTTACGCTACTTTTATATTAAAAGAGTTTAAAAGTTTAAAAATGTGCCATGCTCTTTACTTTCATTCATTGTCCTTTCTTGGATTGATTTCACTCATATTTTATCGATGATAAATAATTTTTATTGGAGTTTTACACTTCTATAATAGTATATATAAATAAACATTATTTCCGAAACTTTTAGTTTTAAATCATCTCAAATTTTGTATATTGAAATGTATTTATATTTTTGTGAAATAAAACTTTTATTTCCAATGTGTTCAAATAAAAAAATTATATAAGATGAAATATTAATTAATATTTAAGTATTAAATTTTAGAAGATCCTACATATTTGTTCACATAATAATAAGCAAGGTGTAATTTTAGCTAAAAAAAACTTTATTTTTAAAGTATTCAAATGACAAAAATATTTATAAAAATAAAATTTAAGTGATTTTAATATTATATACGTTAGGAATCTTGCGTATAATTTAAATAAGAAACAATATTGAGCTATATTTTATTTTTATTTTAAAATTTTAAATATTAAAGAAATAATTAAATATTATTGTTTTCGACGTGTATACCCTCTATCGACGCGTATAAAATTATAAAAAATTTAAGCCCTTCAACATATAAATTTTAAAAATATAAGCTCTTGAAAATGATAAATATTGAGCCTATTCAGTCAAAAAGTAGCGGAGGGCCTAGCTAAGCATGAAAACAACCAATATAATTTTGAAAGTTTAATGTTCTATTATGTATCCTGTTCTTTTATATTAATTTCGTATCAAAAAAATCGTCGAGGTACCATGTATCTTAGACAAGTAAACTACAAAAAGAATAAAAATTAGCGATGTATAAATTCATCGCTAATCCTATTCAGTGACTGATTAGTAACTGATTATAAAAATTATCATCTGCAAGATAAATTTCGTAACTAATTCATGTTTTGTAAAGTTAAATTATGTAATAAACTTTCTTAGTAATAATATTAGTTTCTTTTTTACTAAAAGTTAAAATTCATTTTCCATCTATTTAATAGGAGTGTGCATTGAGGTAATTTACGTTTTCTATAAATTAAATTATGGTAATTAATTTTTCATCATAAATTAATAATTTCTATTTTTCCAGCATTAATTATTATTTTAGAACATAATGCTGTGGTAAATTTTAAAAATAGAAATAAACGAATTTAACAACAAAGCTTCTAAAAATACTTATGATTTTAATTTTTTAAAAACAACAAATAAATCATATAAAAGGAAAATAAAGAGGCAAAATTGGTCTTTGTGATTAAACAAAAAGGACAAAGAACAAAAATATTACACAAGATCGTGAAATTTCCTTGTTCGAGAGTCGAAACCAACAAAAATAATTCTCTTACTTTTTTGTATTCTGTTATGTCTTTAATATTTTGTATCAGAAGATATTAAACACTGAATTATATTAGAAAAAACTTCTTTGATTTACAACTCCAAAATATTAGGAAAGTTTTTGATTTTACAATTTTATCCAATGTAAAATATATTTTAAAGGGCAAAAAAGGCGAACGATATTTCGCTAAGGGTTTTCGTGCTTTTAATAGAGTATAGATATAAATTTATATAAGGTATAGCGCCCTCCACTTCCAACCAAGAGGTTGTGAGTTCGAGTCACCCCAAGAGCAAGGTGGAGAGTTCTTGGAGGGAAGGATGCCGAGGGTCATTTGGAAACAGCCTCTCTACCCCAGGGTAGGGGTAAGGTCTGCGTACACACTACCCTCCCCAGACCCCACTAGTGGGATTATACTGGGTTGTTGTTGTTGTTTATGCTACATAAGGGAGGTATGATCTACAAAATTTTCTTCTCTGGCTATCATAGCTGTTGTGACAACTTTCTAACTAGTCCGTAGAGAGCGAGAGTAGAAATGAGAGAGAACCATCTTTTGCACACAAGCTTGAATCTGTCTAGAGGTATTAGCTACTTTCAAGTTAAGATTCAAGCTCATGGCAGAAGATGAGTCTCTATTTTTTCTCTAATGTACATACACTTGAACACAAGGCAGGAGCACAATAAATTCGTTCTGTAACGATTATTTTGTACTACATTCTGTCTTCAGTAGTAGATCAGACACTATGGTCACCACCACAGCTTACAAATTACGAATGACATTCATGTCAAGAATGTAATCAGACAACAAAAGATTCAGAAGGAACAGAGTTTCTCCAGTCACATTTACTAGCTACCGACTTTAATTTAAAATGTTGCTCGCCCCCAAGGGCGTGACCTAACGGTCAATGAACTGGAGGAGAATCGTGAAATCTCTGGTTAAAATTGCAATGGAGACCAAAATACTAGGTGATTTCTTCTTATCTGTCCAAACCTTAGTGAGTAGTTACCCGGTATCAGTGTTGGTGGAAGGAAGCAGTTACCCGATCAAGGTGCATGTAAGCTGGCCCGGACACCACAATCATAAAAAAAAGAAATTTTACCTCCTATAGTAAAGGCATACATCCTATTTATTATAAACCAAAATTATTTTAAAATATTATTTTCTATAGCTACCTTTTATATTTTATAGCAAAATAAGTATTTTATGGTATATACTACAATTGCATCATGAAATAAGGTATGAAATACGTTATTTATGTTTTTTCTTTCTTAGACAGCTGGACATACCTATTTTTAAGGGATTGTCGTTACTGTATTCATGAATACATGGCGCGAATGCATGTGAATACACGCGCGTACAACTGTATTCATGAATACATCAGCGCGAATACATGTGAATACATGTACGTACAGCTGGACTGCCCTGATTTTTGGCGCTTTTTGCTTTTGTATTCATGAATACATGGCGCTAATACATGTAAATACATGTGCGTACAGCTGGACTACCCTGATTTTAGGCACTTTTTACTGCCGTATTCATGAATGCAACATCAGAAATATATGTGAATACATGCTCGTACAGCTGGACTGCTTTAATTTTAGGCGTTTTTTACTGTTGTATTCATGAATACATGGTGCGAATACATGTGAATACATGACGCGAATACATGTGAATACATGCGCGTACAACTGGACTGCCCTGATTTTAGGGGCTTTTTGCTGCTGTATTCATGAATACAGCAGCGCGAATACATGTGAATACACTACCGTAACAACTGAATAGTAGCTACAGGAAGTAATTATGTATATGGTAGCTATAGGAAGTTAATAGCCACTAAACAATAGTGGTTTATGAAAATTCCTCAAAAACAAATCTTAGAAACGTTGCTCAATCTAGAAAATGCTGTGATATTTCTTATTTCATAGACACTTTTCAATTCCTTTTCATTTTATTCCTGGTATAATGAAGAGACATTCAAGTCAGCTCTATAATGGAAGAAATTAAAGTCCTGCAAGAGTTTGGTCCAACCAAGTAAAGCTACTATTTTTAGCTGAACCCATCCGCCCTTGCAATTGAATGAGAAAACAATCCTTCTAATTATTAATTAATCTCTAGGGAAATCAACAAGAATCATAACCAGGGGTTGTCTTTGTTTTCAATTCTCCATAAGTTTCCCAACAATAAGGTCCGTAAAAGCTCTCCTTTTCTGGTGAAGGTTTAAGCTCTATGTCTGCAAGGGAAACACCAGTGCCTGGCACAGAATCACTGCATGCAAAATGAAGTGATTCATATGAATAAGTTCCTTTTGTTGGGCAGCAGAGGCGAATGGAATATATTGTCTATACGTTGAGAGGAGCCTAGTATTTTTGATATATGTGAAGATTACTACTAATTAATATTTTCAAAAATATAAAATTCTAAATTCATAATTTTAAAAGTACGATGAACTAAGTGCTACGGAACATATAGATAGAAGCCATCAAATTTAAGTTATGGATCCGTCCAAAGGACAGACTAACAAAACAATTCTTGCAAAATACTTGTTACAATAATAGCAACTTTGTAAAATTTTTATTTGAAAGAGTAACTTTTAGCATGTCTAGGCCAAACTTTCATAATCTATTTATTTTGAAAAGTAATTTTTGTTAGAAGTGTTTCTTGAAAAAGTACTTTTAGAGAATAACAATTTGTCTTTGATTAATCAATTTGAAAAGCAATTTTGATAATATTAGAGAAACAATTTATGCTTGTCAATATTTCAAAAATTACTTTTGGGAAGAAGCTACTTTTTTCAGCAGTTTCTGCTATTACTCAAAAGTACTTTTTTTTTCCTCAAAAAACTTGACCAAATATTTCAACTATCTAAAATAAGCACTTTTGGCTACTAAGAAGCTTGGCTAAACATGCTTTGTAATATTTTCTAACAAAAAATCATCACCCACAATGGATTTTTTTAGTTTTGATTTAACTTATGTTCCATATAGACATTATCAACAAAAAGCTATTTTACAGTATAAATGTAAATTAATATATTGTTATAAAGGTTACCTGTATTATCTTTCAAGTTTAACTAGTTCTATTTATTATAGACAGTTAGCTGTGATCGTTTAGTTGACCTAAGAGTGTAGTTCTTTTAGTAAATAGAAGTTAAACTCTTTAATTTTAGTGTTTACCTGCCATGTTTTGATTCGTAAACCAGTCATAGTATTGTGTAGTGTGGAATCACGAACTGTTATATTCAGAGACACAGGCTTTGGTGTTGTCTTTTCCCAGCCCTCCTGTGCTAAATCCATGTCCATTGTCCAGCTCCACACTTCACATCATGAACGAACACAGCTGAAGTTCCAGTTTGTATAGAGATGCAATCATCTCCTGCAAAATGGGTATAGTTTTTAGTCCAAATTCAAATAGCCTGTGGCGAATTAATTTTCTCAATTGATCGTTTATACTTTCTTATATTTCCTTCTGTGAGAGATTTTGGCAAGTTATGTGTTACCAAACTAGATAAATGCGGACCAGGAAGCTGATTTTTTTTTTTTTTTTTTTTTTTGTGTCTGTAAAAATATTTTCATAATCTAATTACTTATGAGTTAATTACAGGTAAATATCTATTATCTAATAAGCATTACTTGGTACCCAATGACCTGATTAAAAAAAATATTATATTTTACCTGCTGTTGCAAGTTAAATTATACTTATATACTCTCTCTCGAAAAGATGAATTTTTTAATATTTGGGGAATCAAACAATTGTTTGATCATATTTTTTGCAAATAATATTTAAATATTTTAAATTATTAACTATTGTGAATTATAATACTTTTATGTAGTTTTTAAATATACAAATTTTATTTCAAAATTTTTAAAGAATCTATGTCCGAATTTACAAAAATTTTTAGTCAATTTGACTTTCATACTCCAAAAAGGTTCAAACAAATTTAAACAAGAGGAGTAATATAAAAAACATGTAGGGAGTAATATAAAAACCGTGTATATAACGTAATTCCTTTTGTTTTCCTTCGATTTCGGCATGTATCGTTTTATATTACGAAGGTAATTAAGTTATAGACACATATTATAAAAAGTTCTTACATGATCAATAAAGTTTAACTTACTATAGTATATTAGTTACTTTTTTATAAGATAATGAATAATTTACGTCTATCATAAAAATTTATATATAATTACTCTATAAATCATGGCATGATTTTGTAGATATTGTTGTCACCGTTTGAACTTAAACTCTTATATTCTTTTTCTTGTTATCAAAGGGTCCCTTTCATTTTGTGTTTATAAAAGAAAAACAAACATGCATTAAAAATGTCACGATCCAAAATTCCACCTTCAGGATCGTGATGACGCCTAATATTTCACTTGCTGGGCAAGCCAATGTTAAAATAATCTTAACTATTTTTAAGCAAATTCAATTAAATAGAAGTCAAATTATTGAAATAAATTGCGGAAGACCATAAATACCGAATTATCAAAATACATCCCCGAATCTGGTGTCACAAGTGCACGAGCTACTAGGATAATACAAAAAGGTTTGAATAAAATTCAAGCTGTTTGAAAGATAGTGCATAGCTGAGATAAAATAGAAAGGGACTTCAGAACTGCGAACGCTGTGCAGTTATACCTCAAGTTTCTTATGAATAGCTGAATCCGAGTACGTCTATGGTACGCTACTGAGACCAACTCCAAAATCTGCACAAGAAGTGCAGAGTGTAGTATCAGTACAACCGACCTCATGTACTGATAAGTGCCGAGCCTAAGCTTGACGAAGTAGTGACAAGGCTATGACAAGACACGTGCATAATCAACCTGTACAAGTATATACAAATATAAAGTAACAATAATACAATAAATAACAATTTATCAATTGGAAGGGAACATGATAAGGGGAATGATATAATAATTTCAATAGGAGAAGTGTCACTTAGCAACCAATTAATTCATCAACAATAAAATGAGCAAATGATAATATGAAAGTAGCACAGCACCACCTTTCGTGCTTTTACTCTCATTTGGCACGGCATCACTCTTCGTGCTTTTACACTCTCTGAAAATGGCACGGCATCACCCTTCGTGCTTTTACACTCACAAATGGCACGACAACACCTTCGTGCTTTTACACTCACAAATGGCATGACAACACCCTTCGTGCTTTTACACTCACAAATGGCAAGGCAACACCCTTCATGCTTTTACACTCTTCCTTACCATGACAATAATATTATGAATAATTAAAATGGCACGGCATCACCCTTCGTGCTTTTATGCTGTTCCTTACCATGAAAATAATAATATAAATTTGGATGAGTATTTAAATGCGGGGATATACACTTATCAATCAATTCAATACCAGAATACCGACTTCACCTTCCAAAATATTCAACAATAGTTAAATGAATAATAATTTCATGACTAATGATCAGATAATCAATAATAAACTTAAGCAGGAATATCTTAATTAAATAGACAATTATTCACAATAAACAAATTCCAACCGCATGCTTTGATTCAACCACAACGCATAAGTACTCGTCACTATACATTGTACCCGCATATTAAATCATGTAGCAAATATACAAATAAGTCTTACTCCCTCAAGTCAAGGTTAAACACAACACTTACCTCGCTTGCAACCAAATTCAAGAATCCAATAAACCTTTGCCTCAACAATTCGTATCCGAAATCTTCAAATCTAGTCATAAACAATTCACTATACTCAATACAAATCGTAGGAATTAATTCCATACGCATTTACTAATTTTCCGGATTAAAATCCAAAATTCATCTAAAAAATTATCAGTGGGACCCACATCTCGAATATCGGAAAAACTTAAAAAATTCGAACACCCGTTCCGATACGAGTCCAACCATACAAAAATTACCAAATTCCAATATCAAATGGACTTTCAAATTTTAATTTTTTATTTTTGAAAAGTTTTACAAAAATTCCAATTTCTTCCATCTAAATCCGAAATAAATGATGAATATAGACATGGATTTATGAAATATAATCACTTTTGGTTATAGAACACTTACCCAATTCAAAGTCATGAAAAATCCCTTTGGAATCGCCTAAATCCGAGACTCAAAACTCAAAAATGAGTAAAAATGGCTAACTTCCGATTTTACGGGTTCTGTCCAAGCCTTTCCGCATCTGCGAATACCTGACCGCATCTGCGGTTTCCGCTTTTGCGGAAATGGGGCCGCTTCTGCGGGATGGGGCGCTTCTGCGGACAAGAAGCCACTTCTGCGGCTTCGCAGATGCGGCAAAAGTTCTGCATCTGCGCACACTGCCCAACCCCTTCCCTTTCGCTTCAGCGAGGCAAAACTCGCTTCTGCGAGCTCGCATCTGCGGTCTAAAATCCGCAAGTGCGATTACACCAGAAGGCCAATATTTCAGATTTTTTCTTAAGTCCAAATTTTGATCTGTTAACCATCCGTAATCCACCCAAGGCCCCCGGGACCTCAAACAAATATACCAACAAGTTCTAAAACATAACACAGACTTACTCGGAGTCTCAAATCACATCAAACAATATCGAAATAACAATTCACATCTCGATTCGAACTTTTAAGTTTTCAAACTTTTCAATTTACAAATCTTGTGCCAAAACATGTTAAATGAATCTGGAATGACTTCAAATTTGGCACACAAGTCATAAATGACATAACAGAGCTATTCAAATTTCCAGAACCGGATTCCGGCCCCGATATCAAAAAGTCAACTCTGTGGTCAAACTTGAAAATCTTTAACTTTTAAATTTCTAGTTTTCGTTAAATGGTCATAACTTGAGCTATGGACCTCCAAATTAAATTTCGGGCATACGCCCAAGTCCCAAATCACTATACGGACCTACCGGAACTGTCAAAACACTGATCCGGATCTGTTTGCTCAAAATGTTGACCAAAGTCAACTCAGTTGAGTTTTAAGGCTCTATTTCACATTTTAATTAATTTTTCATATAAAAATTTTTCGAAAAATTATACGGACTGCGCACGCAAGTCGAGGAATGATAAATAGTATTTTTCGAGGTTTTAGAACACAGATTTAATTATTAAATTTAAAAATGACATTTTAGGTCATCACAAAAAAGGTACCATTATTAGAACTTGCTATATCACATATTCATATACACTAATTAAAATATTACCACAAGCAAGATCAGTGCTATGGATAACAACATTTTGGGAGCTCTGAAGGTGAATTCCATCTGTATTGGGGCTATCTTCTGGGGATGAAACTTTGATACGAGAAACTTAGAACAGTCACACAACTATCAAACTTTAGATGTGCTTTGGGGCTGTTTTGGATTGTTATGCCTGATACTACCACATTAGAACTCCCATAAAACCTCAGAGCCTGCACAAAATGAAAATCCACTTAAGGAACTTTTATAAGCCTTCTACTTTTTGTTGCATGATTTGGTACATATATATGTAATTGATTTTAAGTTATACACATCATTAGTATAAAGAATATTTTTACATTATCATGTCATCCAACTTAAGGTAAATATTCTTAAAACGTGAGATTTGTAATCTTGAAAATAAGACAGGTTTTCTGCTATAAAGTTAAATATGACCTGATGGTAAAAACATTCTTTATGGTAACAGTGTATATTACTTAAAATCTATGTAATTTAGCAGACGGAACTTACTGTTGGTCTAGTTCTGGGCATTTTTCTTTTTGCTGTGCTACTTGTCTGTCCAAGCACCATCAGAGGCAATTAAGCAATACAAAGTAACAGTGTTAGGGCTTCATTCTGGTAATTTTATTTATCGGGATATTTCTAATACTGATTTGCAGATTTATACATAGAACAAGGAAAAATGCTAGCTATTACTACCATGCTATTTACATGGTTCGGACCAGGCAAAATTTCTTTACAAGTACAACAACAACAACAACAACAAAAACAACCCAGTATAATTCCACTAATGGGGTCTGGAGAGGATAGTGTGTTCGCAGACCTTACCCCTATCCTGGGGTAGAGAGGCTGTTTCCAAATGACCCTCGGCATCCTTCCCTCCAAGAACTCCGACCTTGCTCTTGGGGTGACTCGAACTCACAACCTCTTGGTTGGAAGTGGAGGGTGCTTACCATCAGAGCAACCCACCTTGTCAAAAGTATTATTACTAAATTACATGGTTCAGGACTATGATGGACTCTCCTTTTCACCATTAAATCATCTGAGCCCTATCGCGCCCCATTTTTTCGCGAAAGCGGGATTCGACATATGACAACTCTTTTAAAGGGGTATTAAAAGAGAAGAGTCGCCACCTAACGATTTTTAAAGTATGTTAGGGCACCTATTTACAAATAATTCTGAGTTAACTAGACTACATTACCAAAGATAGGGTGAGGGTTCAAATTACCTCAAAGAGAAAGTGTTAGGTACTCTTCGAGGTCCACAAGTGTGGTTCCCGGCTGAATTTTAAACTATGTGAGGATTATTGGGTTAAACTAATCAAATTAATAATTACTATTAACCTATATGACTTAGGTGATTAGATATGTTAGTCTATATATATATATAT
>AWOL01S0008952.1:78287-88307 GCA_000715115.1 Nicotiana otophora
GAATCGTTTTAATATGAGAATTATTTTTTTACTCGGTGTCTAGTACCTGCATTGAGGTTTGACTAAACCAAAATTCGTGCCGGAATATCCCATATTGGAGAGTAAAGCGCTCCCTAACAAAAGTGATTCCATATCCAAAGCTCAAATCTGGAACCTCTGTTAAAGATGAAGGAGTACTTACTCCTCCGCCACAACCGTTGTTGATTTTAATATGAGAGTATTGAGCAAGTTCGCTAAGTGAGGTGAGCCCGTTATATGCTACAGAATTAGTTTTTCTTGAACAAAAAGTAACACAGAAATTGAAGAATAAGGATAATACTGTTTGACATATTTCATTGTAGATTTGAGGAAGTGAATAGAGCCTACAACTCTCTTTTCCAACTTTATATATCTATCTATATATATTATTATAAAAGTATGAATAAAATATTGGATTACAAAAATAATATTTTTATATTAAGCATAATAACTCACAATAAAAGGACATAATCGAAATTCTAGATATTAGCTTTGTAATCTTATTAGTTTTAGGACATAATACTTCACATTAGAAATCCTACATAATTTTACCTTTAGGAATCCTATTAGTATAATTATTTTCGGGCATAGATATTAGCCTTGTAATCCTATTACTTTTAGGATATACTTTTTAAAAAGTTCCTATTACTAATTTAATTTGAAAACGTGTTATATTGTCCAAATCCATTTAGAAACAGGAGAGCCTATAGGGAAGAACTCATAGGGAAAGTACATAGCTATAATAACTTATTTTTTTGGACTACAATAACTTCTATATTAAATTTTTTAATATTTAAGATTTTAAAATTAATACAATTTGGTCTATTGAATTCTTATTAAAAATATGTAGGAAGGTTTAATAAAATCAATTTCATAAGAATCCTCCATATTGGTAATACATTACCACTATATAATATTCAATACAAAAAAAAGTAATACTAAACGGACTACATAAAGTGTTGAAAATGAGAAAAAAATCCCCACAATAATATATTATTATATTATATTTGAACTGCTTTCCTACTCAAATAATTTTTTTATTATTAATTTTTCGTGTAATATAGAAAAATATACTAAGTTAGTAAAGAACAATTAAGAAAATATTTAAGAACATAAATGTGTGAGAAATGAAAGAAAAATATTGGTAAGAGCCAATACCACTAATGATTTTGAAAACATAAAGATCTAAAAGTGGAATGTTATTGATTTTTTTACTCTTTGAAAATAAAATTTATGGTGGATAAAATTATAATCACGGTTAAATATTCAAACGTGCGATGAACTAATATTAAGAATCTAAATTAGCAGAAAATAAATTATATTTTATGTTAAAACCAAATAATTAAATCTTTCAATTAACTATTTAGCAAGAGAATCCAATTAAATTATTTTTTAAATTCATCATACGAGTAAATTTATTTTTCAAATTAAAAAAAAAATATAATATTAAGAAGGACATACAAGTCTTTGAGGAAGCATAAACAAAGCTAAATCCTGAACAAGAATAAGCTTTCAAGACTATATTATAAAAAATCGATCCTGGTATAGCTGGATTATCCTCTATAGATGCCTCCGGTGGAATCGAAATAATATTCCTATGTCATGCATTACTTGCAAATGTCATATCAAAAGGCATGCTATTGTTAGCAATAAGAACAAGTGGTGTATCAACAACGATTTTATTATGAGGTCGTGCAACTCACTTCAGATTTGATATACCTCTTCAAATAACTGAAATAACCATCACAAATATATCACATCAGATTAATAGTACTAAATTTATAAGGAAAGAAAAAGTGATAATATGAGATGAAGTGCTTTTGGCTAAGCGTCAGACGATCGAAACAACCGCCCAGAGTTTTAGAGATATATTGGATATCGATTAACTGTTTGGTAGAAAAGTAATAGTTTGGGAGATGATTTCTGTCAAGTACAATCAGTAGTTCTAAAAATGACCAAAGTAGAAACTGTAAAAGCTAGCTTACCAAAATTATACTTATGACCTCAAATGAAAAATATTTAAATGACAAGAAATGTAAAAGTAAGAAAAGATCCAACACTTAGTGACTTCTTGCTTCGTGTCGGAAACGAAGAAGAGCATCCGATAAAAGATGATTTGATTTTTCTAGAACACTTGGTTATCAACCCCAATGGTAATAGTAGTACATTTAATAAGGAAAATATTTTCATCACTAGATTAAAAGATAATTTGTGCAAATTATATGATAGAAATTAAAGAGCTATCTTAGCGAGCAGAAATGAATATGTTGATCAACTAAATAAAAGGTTGATTGTTAAGTTTTATGGTAAAAACAAAATATTATTCAGTTTTGACTCAATAGAAGATGATACCAACAATAACTACCAAGAAGAATACTTAAATACTTTAATACCAATTGGCCTTCTACCGTACATGTTTGTTGTCAAGTTCATTATTTCTTTCGTATGTTAGTGTCACCATATATATAATAGAATAAGTTAAAATTGATCTTCCATTGCATATAGGTTTATGCCCGTCATGATATTGAAAACTTAGATCAGCGCTGAATAGCTTATGTAATAGTACACATATGGTATATAGAAGTTTTGACAATAACGTCATACATGCAGAACTTATGATACTGGTCAATATGCATCTAAGTATGTGTTTATCCCCGAATTCAACTTTCGTCTTCCGAAACTAAAGAATATCCTTTTAAATTTGTGTGAAAATAATTTTCAGTATGTTTATATTTTGCAGTTATAACAAATAAAGCACAAGGACACACATCCTAAATATTGAACTATATTTACCACAATAGTAACCAAAGCATTAACCAAAGCATTAGAAGGAAACATATACAAAAAAACACTGTCTATAAAGAAGTGTTCAGTAAAAAACTATCACATTAGATACCTTTAAACTACAATACTTAATTATCTACTTAACATGACTAAAATTAATCATTTATTTAATTAAATTTTATTATTTTTTCATATAAATAAATATTTAAACTATCATATGCCATTATTAACGTGCAACCACGTTTATAGATACTAATGCGTGCTTATTTAAACGAGCTTAAAAGGAAAAGAAAGAACGACATCTCATTTTGAATTGCTAAATGCGTGACAGATTATAAAATTCAACGAGACAACGGCTAACGAAACGAATATAGAAAGTAACCAATTACTATTACACCAAGGCTTTCGGATACACTTTTTAAAACATGAGAACTGCAGAGTTTTGAGAGTATGGTAACGTAAAATTAATAAAAAATGTACAAAGCAATACACGCGAAAGAGAGACAACGAAGTAAACGGGATCATTAAATAACAATATCGGGACCTAAATTTTTAAGCTTAATGGATCAACTCCTTTACAAAGTCTACTAAGACCTTTATAGCCAAAAGTGCAATGGGTATTCGGGCAATTTGTGTATCATATCCGCTATCCTCATTACTATATTTAAGTTGTTACTTAAAGCGCACTAGTTGATTCTAAATCGTGTCTTAATAGGTCTACCCGTCCCATTCCTATAGTCCAGAAGGCGTTGGACACTATCTAAAGGGAAGTTCTAGATTTAAAGAAAAGTTCAGGTTTCTATTTCTATTCTTATTGGCGTCACATAAAAGGGAGCACATTGGGACATAACCAAGTAACACATAAGCCAAATAAGGGCTTATGTTGACCTCCGAATTAATTAAAAAATCGATTAGACTCCTAAAATATCTCAAACTTTTTAATGCAATGCCCGAACTAGATGAGAGAACAAAGTAAAGTTGTGAAAGAAACTAATGTAGAAATGGTCAAAAGACTAGACTTCCGATTTTTACTCCTTAACCCTTGTAAGAGACAGATAGCATGCTTGGATTCTTTCATTCGAAGTAAATCAAAATAGGAAAATGGAAGTGTGTCTTCTGGAATAGGCAAAAGTCAAAACGTTTGAGCAAAACACTATAAGTAGAGAAAGGATAAAAATTTGAAAAGAAACACGTTTGAGCAAAACATTACTAGTAGAGAAACGATAAAAATATTGAAAAGAGACGTGGCTGATATAGCACTATATTTAGAAGGTTTAACACTTTTAAGAGCCTATGATACTACTCGAAATTATTAGAGAAATAAATAAAAGTATGCAAGGCAAAAATCTGATTCAGCTATATTAAACTTATTAAACTACCTAAACATATTAGTGGTGGTCAAAATGCTTCTCTGTTTTATAAATTACAGTCTTTAAATATAAAAACAAATCTCACACAGCACATAAACACACTTAACAGAGTCAGAAAACAGATAGTTATAAGATACACTCTAAGTCACTGATTTGGCAGGAACAAGTTAGGAAAGAAATGGTATCCTGGAGGCATGACATCTAAAGCATGTTCAGACAATAACATTAAAATCACCAAACCAGAAAGTATTATCCATGGCTTTCAGGCGTACTTCTTCATTTGGAAAAAAGAAATATATACTGCTATTCAATTCTAAAAAATGATAAGACTCCTAATGACATTATATCTAAACAAGAACACTCGGGCAATAGGGTTAAGCATGTGAAAACAATCAAATATGATCCTGTAACTGGCTTTAAATAAATTTGTTTAGCCCGAAAATACCATTCCTAAAGCATGATATCTAGTTGGCGCACACATTCTGGTATGAAAATTGAAACCACATAAAGGAGAAGACAATATCCCTGACTTTTGGGTACCTACTTATTCACAAGATCATTCCAAGATATTTAAACACGTTACTTCAGAATTAATGGATTTCCTGAGTGTCACCTCTTGTTAGAGCAGAATTAACCTTATAACAGGCTTTCTAGGCCATGTAAATTTAGACAGATTCAGGCAGAAGCTAGTTATGCTATAATTCTATAGTCGTGTCTTCAAACACACGAAGTTATAAGATATACGTACAGTCAAAAAATCACATTACACCAGGGAGCGTACCTGGCCTTCAAACCTAGCACGCTTTCAATGGAGTGTCGCACGACACTCGGCGTGGTTAAGAACACAAGCACAAACGAGAATACACACATGAAAGTGAAGAATTACAGTAAGGGAGAGGACCAATTAAACTACATGCTTCCTAGCCGAATGCTTTGTGCATTCAAGCATTGTGAACTTAAATAAATTAAACCGATCAATCTACATATAACTACCACATAGAAATTTAATGCATCGTTAAAGAAACTAACCAATTGGAGAGCGGAATAATAATATAATAAGAAGATTAGAAATCCAGTAACTTCAACAGCAACAAGTAAGCCAAATACTCTCTGAAGTATGCAGTAATAGATGCGAAAATTTGAACAGCAATAATGAGAAACTAATACTCGAACTGGATACATCCAGATTGTATCGAACGAATATAAAGACTATACTTCGGTATCGAACAAATATAAAGAGTGAAGCTCTGCCACGATTTGTACCCGAAAGAACAGAGGAGTAGTGAGAGTAAAAGAATAGCTATAGTCGTCGTGAAAGCCTCTTCCCAATAAGCTCAAGATGCAAGGTATTTATAGTGCATCAAGGTGTATGATTTCATTTGAAGTTCCCACAAAGAAATCAATGGAGATTGATTTAAATTTTACTAAAAGAAAGGGATGAATCTAGTTGAATCCATGGGAAGGTGCATGAGAGTAACAAAAAGTGGTAAAAACAAATTAGAGCAAGATTTGGGAAAATCTTGTATAAAAATTGAAAATAAGGAGTAAAAATCTTATAAAAGAGGGAGAATTGAATTAAAGAGAAAAATAGGAAAAGAAAATGAACAATAAGATTTAAGGAAAGAAAATATTATATAAAGAATTAAAGTAATGAAATAAGAAAAAATGAGGGAGAGACGTTGGCAATGGAGTGCAATGTCTAAATTTGTTTTATGGAAAATATGAGATTACAAGAGGAATTTGAGGAATGATCTGCTGGAAAATATATTAGGAGAATAAATGTAGGGATTTGAATAAGAAGAAAACAAAATAATTAAAAACACAACGAGAAAGAAGAAAAAAAAAATTAAACAACTAAGAATGAAAAAATCAGAAAGCAGACGTTAGGCAAATCTTTTGGTCAGTTTGGGATAAGACTCTTCCTATTTTAAATCTTGAGCCACTAAAATTTTACTATCAGATTATGAAATAATACATAAGAAAGTAAGAAAAGTAAAATTGAGTTTCTATGGTGTTACATATCACTCAATATTAAAATTGAGTACATAAGATTGCATTTAAAATGATCCACCAAACTTAGTGAATGCCGTATCTCAAAAAAAAGGCTTGGTTATATGCTTACAAAAATAAGAGTAAAAATTTATGAACTTTTAAGAAGAACGACATTTTAAAAACGAAATATTGCTTAATTGATTTTAAGCAATATTTAGAAGAAAAGAGGGACAAAATTGGACGTCAACAAGCCCCACCTCATCTACTCTTGAAATGTGAAATGTAAGATGTTAGACACAATACACTTTTGTTTACTTAATGATATATGCAAGACACTATACACATATAGGTTTGATTCTTTTTTTTGATAAGTTAAGCACGTGAAACCTTGTTTTTATAATGAGTGGTGATGAGATTCGAACAGATCTCCACCTTATCTAATATCATGTTGAAATGTATAATCATCTCATCTAAAATGTTACGCTGTTAGGGAGAGCATATTTTTAATTTACTTAATTATGTTTTTAACCTCCTAAGCTTAGAGATGGACTCTATCTTATCAAATTTAAGTTCGCTCACCTACTCTGTCAAATAAAGCTAATAACATCACCTATCTATCATGAAACAAGTGCCCTCACAAGAATAAATAGTCCATACACTCAAATCAAATAATGAATATAATTTAAGGACTTAACATCAAAGAACAACTCTCGCACTCACAAGCGAATTCACATGTATGCCCAAAGAACAATAGACTTGCCCATTATGTACATTTCTACTAATTAAGTGTGCTCGAATAGAATCAAATATGACTTTAACGGGTTGTAATGTTGGCTAAGGGACGAGTATGAGAATTATATAGTAGTGACTTACATTTCCCTAAGCACTTTGCACTTTTAGACTTCATAGCCCATTATTTTCATCTCTTAATTTTATTTTTCAGCCCTCTCTTCGTCAATTGTTTCACATGTGTTTCCCCCATATCAAGAACGTTTAAATTTTTTTTTTATTTTCTTGTTTTGTTTTCATGTCACATCAAGAAGGACTTTTTATCACTTTTCAGTTATCGTTGGTCACCTTTTTTCACTTAATTATCCCTTTCTTTAAATTTATCAATTTATATCACAGTTTAAGCAATAATGCTCAAGGAAGCATGGTGAAAAGATTAGGGATTCAACAAAAGGATCAAGGCAAAAATACGGCTTCTAAACAAAAGGCTACGGGCTTAAAGGGCTAACTAGTGGTACAGTATCTGAAAAGGCTAAAATTTACAAGACATATCAAAGAAAGCCTATTAACATCTTCTAAACAGAGCAACACTTTTATTTCGCTTCAATAACATGCAGGGCAAATTCTAGACTAAGATGCAAAACATGGAATATATGTAAGAAATTCTCACCACACATGGCACAAGTATCAATCAAGATGGATAAATTTTACTTTAAGACAGACAGGGTCATAGCGAACGACAAAATAAGAATAAATTATAGACAGAGTCACAACCTTGAGCTTAGGTATCAAAAAGTCTGCTATTTTATTTATTACTCAAGCTCCCAGAGTAAAGTACTACTCAAGCTTAGGCCTAAATGTGCTAATATCAAACAAGTAACAAAAGGTCTTCTTCTCCCTCTTTTTCTAATCCTAAAAAAAATATCTAATCCTAAAAATAAAAAAACTTACCCGGTTCAAGTTGCATCCCCTGAAAAAGAACCGATGCACAAAGAAAAATCAAGGGGGATTATTACCTAACTAAAACTAACTAGAAAAAAAAGAATTTTTTATTTTTTATTTTTATATTTTTTTATTGGACCTTAATCCCTCAAGAAAGTTGTCCACAAAATCCATCATCAGGAAAAGTCCCAATTTTATGATTTTTTTTTTCGTTTTTTTCTTTTTCTTTTTATTTTTAACAAAAACTATTACATTAAGAACGAGTACTATAACTAAGCTAAGATAGTACAGAAAATCACCCAGACAATCTTCTCACCCCATACTTAAAATTTTGCAATGTCCTCAATGCATACAATAAATAACAAGAGGGTAAAAGAGACTCCCTGGTAGGCCAAAGGCCGAAGTATTAGCAGCTCACGGGATACTCAGACTTCTCCCAGGTATGATCCGTTGTGCGGGTACCTCACATTCAGTTTCAACCGCCTGCTCGCTTTTGCACTCGCCTATTGCCTTTGACTCCATGCTCCTACTCCTACAAAATACAAAAATAACACTACAAAGATAACACAATTAAAAAAAAAACTTAAAAAAGAAAAATAAAAATAAAAAATAAAATAGGGTTGCCTCCCAACAAACGCTTGATTTAATGTCGCGGCATGATGCCATCACTTTCACCACTTTTGATTCCACTTTGATGATATAAATTGCACCCGCAATTTTGCATCAACTTTTCTGTTACATTCTTGGGGCGGTAGTGTAAAAATAAAGGAACCAAGCAATATGCATCGCATCTTGCATTTCTTGGCCTTTAAGTAAGGGATGTCATTTTGTCTCCTTGACATTGTAAACTTCAGAATATATGCACTTTATTCCCCATCCATTGACTCCTTCATATGCTCGAATGGGTCAATTCTCATGTCACCAACTAAGCACAATGTTGAAAAATGGTTAGAATGAGGTCCAATGCGCTCCAATTCTAGAATAGCTTCACTTTTGACATCCTCACTTTTACACACTTTGTCAACCTTGGCATCATCAACAAAGTTTTGGTCGAATAGTTGGAATTCCTCTTTTTGCTCCACAAGTTGGCCAGTATCTACAATAATTGGTTGTAGGGCATCAGACGCCTCAACCTTTTTATTCAATTTAGCCTGCAGGTCATGGATATCTGAGCCAAATTGGTCTATCTCTTGCCTGAGCTCAGTTCTTCCTTATATCAGTTATTCTGTCATATTTGAAAGACCATCACGAAGAAACTCATGAGATTTTATCAGTTTAGCTTGTTCCTCTAGCCAAGATTGGCTCACTATATCCGTTTCTTCAAAATTATCTTCTGGTAGGAACTCGCTCTCTTTAGCCACTTCGTTCGCCTCGACCTTCATTCTCATGATTGCTACACTAATTCTTTGTGTAGCCTTTTAATTTTCATCTTGTTGCTCAGCTACTTGCCTCATCATGTCCATAATATGGGCATCACGTTCCTTATCCTCCACATCATTGCTCCTATCAATCTCATAAACATTATTAGAAATATCATAATAAGAGATCTGAGAAGGATAATAAGAATTAGGACAACCATCCTAATGGCCACCTTGACAACCACACAGATTACAAAAATTCAACTCATAAGATTGAGATTCACAATTTTGCCATAAGTGTGGTCCTCCACAATATGGACATGGATCACCAAAATAAGAATAACCAATTCTCGTTCCAAAATTCCATGTGAACAAAGATAATAAAATATTAAACTAAGATAAAATAAATAAATAAAACTTGAATAGACAAAAGGTAAAAATCTAATCAAGTAGAATAGTTAATTTCTAAGTCCCCGGCAACGACACCAAAAACTTGTTGCTCCCAAACGCACACGCAAGTATACATGGTCGACAAGTAATATAGGATTGTAAGTCCAGATATCGTACCCACAGGGACTTGTGATTAACTATCAACTAAATTAAACCAAAGAATTAATCTATTCAAGCAAATCCTAACGTATGAATATTCAACTAAAATTAATCTAGAGTAACAAATTAAGAGATTAAAGAAAATAACGACAAGCTTAAAGACAAATTCAATGTGAGTGAATATTCTAGAGCTATGGGTTAACTAACAATCCCGTTGAGTTTTCTACTTAAATTGTCTAATTAATTTATCTGGTTTATTGATTGACATGGTTAATATT
>AWOL01S0008952.1:89892-112423 GCA_000715115.1 Nicotiana otophora
CCCCAGAGTTAATATCTTGCTCTACTCAATCTTATATGCAATCTAGAATTCCCTCTCCCGAGTTCAATCCTAGATTCGTAGATAGTATTCAATTGGTGATCAAGCAATCAAATAATTAAGCGCAAGATTGAATAAATAAACCAATATGATAAAATAATAAGAAAAATTCAAGCTTCAAACTACAACGTTCATGTAGCACCCAACAACTCTAGAACTAATAAACTATGAGATTAAAGGAAGAGTAGAGAAGAAAAACTAATTAGAAGCCTCCTCCAAGCGTGGTGTGTGTTCCTCCACATCAATTCTCCTTCAAAGTATGTTAGATCCCCTCCAAATTAGGTTTATGACTCCTTATATAAGAGTTGGGGTCGTGTAGGGCCGAAATAACCTTGTCCCGAATGAAGAAGGAAAAATCTCGTACCCAACGTCTAGGGTAGCGCTTCGCGCTGGCCCTGGAGGCAGTAACGTTTTTCAATTTCAATTCTTGGTGCTGCCAGGTTTTCTTTACTTGTTTGAATTCAATTTCAATTCTCTGTCTTCCACTTGGGGGGACAAAATCCAAAGGGTGTCCCCCCTTTGTACTTTTCTATTTAATTATTTTATTTTCATTTCTTTTTCTTTCTCGTTTTATTCAATTTTGCTCCAAATCTCTTCATCTTTATACTGCTTTATTCCTACACAGTTAAAATATAATATATAAGCACAAAGTAATATAATTAATACTCAAAAGACGACTAAAAATACTAGTATATGAGGCAATAATGGTTAAATATATGCATTTTTGGCGAAACATCAACTATTCTCTGAATCTCTTCTCTGCGGCCACACTAGAATTGTGCGGTCCGCACTACTGGCCTTTTTGTCATGTTTTGGTTCTTGTTCACTTTTGACTCCTTTATGAATTAATTTTGACTTCTTTGGCTCATATCCCAATATTTCTGCAAGTAAGCACATTTTGTTAGTTTCTGGGAATGCCTTTAAGCATTTTTGAGCTAAATCGCAAGTAAAAGAGCAAATAATCGGTCAAAATCCCTACTTATCAACTCCCCCAAACTTAAGCTTTTGGTTGTCCTCAAGCAAATAAGGCAATTTTCACCTCCACTAGAAAAAGAGATATTTCAGCTGGCTTAAGGTGAATCAATCATACATCAATTGGGACCAAAAATTACCCACAACACATATGAATTATCAACAATGCAATAGTTTGGCTTTTTGAGTACAACAGTTCTAATGTGACACTAGCGCATCAAGAGTTGACTCTATTCATCAAGGAAGCTCGCTCTTTCACATAGGTCATTGTGGGTCCAAACTCCTCTTCCTCTACTCTCCATTAGCACAACTCACTTTAGAAAGCAACACTCGATACAAGGATTGTGAAAAGTTCGCTCATCTCTCTCAAAAGAATGCCACAAGTCTGGCTCTAAGTACCATAAGCTTGCCCCTCATGTAAATCACCACTAATGTAAGCTCACTCAAATTGAAATCATGTAGGGCTTTTGCGAGATGTAATGAGGGCTTTTGAACCAAGGTAGGACTTGTTGGAGTAGAATGGTTTCATTTTTCCTTAAGCACTCTATTTTCTCTTTTCGGCTCATACTTTCTCAACTCTTTGAGTCATTTTCTTCTTCTTAGGGGGAACTAGAGAGACGTAACGTCACTCTTTCTTGATCATGACATTCATTTTTCTCCTTTTCTATTTACTTCGGCCTTTTATTCCTACTTTCTTCTGAATTCCCTTCAACTCTTCATTTTATTCACTTTTTTTTCTTCATTTCTTTCTCTTCTTTGTACCTTTTATCACTTCAAACTCCTCGTCTCTCCCCCAAACTTATGTTTTTGCACATTGTTTCTCAAGAATGCTAAGGAAAGATCGGGTGCCAAGAGAGGGTCACTACAGAATGGATAAAGTCTTGTAACGTGGTTATTGAAAGAAAAAGGCTTCGGCTCAAAGGGGTTGACTAGGGTTATCATATTGGTAGGCTATGGAAGAATTCAATTTCAATTTGGATCAAGGAGAGTCTACAATCATTTCTCAAGCCAAGCTACACTTAGAATTTCGCCTAGAAAAACACTCGGGGCAAGTTCTAGACTATTGGCACGGGAACTTGAACTTATAATTTAATACCTTACCTCTCACACTGCTGGATTGCTAAAGAGAACAGAGTCGAGGGACCACAACAACCCTAGCTAAGATTGAGAGTCACAAATGGCTCGACTGAACCACTCGATGACTGTTTGAGTCAACACAAGAGTCTAAAGGTCAGAACTAGAGCTATTTTATGTCAACAACTTTGTTTTTAACCATAAGGTCATAGGTAAGTGTGTCGGTACCAAGTGAAGCATTCTCGAGACACTTTTATTCATTACTACTATATTTTGTTAAAACATAAAAGAAAACAGACTCAATCCCTTAAGAAGGTTGTCACGCCATCCATCATTGGGAAGAGCCACCCGGTTCACACAAAATTTACCTTTAGAAAGAACCGTGGCATTAAGAAAACCAAAGGCTTATTGTTCACTCAAAATGTAAAAAGAAGCTAACAAATTAAAAAGAAGCTACTAAAGTAAATAAGAAGTTATACTACTAAAGAAAAACAACTAAAGAAGCTATGAAGTAAACTACGGGAAGCGAGATAAATGAATATACAAACCGAAGTCAAATGAATATATACATAAGGGAAATGAATATCTACATCAAATGGGGAGAATATATACATACCAAAGGGGAAAAAAAGAATGAAAGAAAAATAGTATCAGAGTTATTACATGCCAAATGTCAATTAATATAGACCACCCCCAAATGAAAAATAAGCATTGTCCCCAATGCTTACCAAAAATAGGAATAGGGAAGGGGTAGAAGTTAAGAGAACTCCCTATGTGGTCTCAGTATGCATGGGATTATCAGCACCCTCTGTCTCCTATAACTGTATGTCATCATCTCCTGAATGAGAGACATCTGGGTTGCTGAGCATCTGTATCATCTTCTCAGTGGTGTGTGCAGTTGCAACCGGCTCCTCAGACTGGTCGGATGCTGCATGTGCTGCTGGGACTGTCTGCTCAATAATCAAGTCCAATGGAAGATCTCCGGCAGATGCAATCTTTTCAACCTCTTTGCTCAGCTTCTCTACCGACTTCTTTGATGCCTGGGATCGACGCATCTTCTTGACCTGTTTGATCAAGTACTTAATGACCTTCTCATGCATCGCTAGAGTATCAATAATAGTCTTCTGGTTCTCCAGAATCTTCTTCAATGTTTGTTCCACTGACGGAGGTACATGTGGCTCTGTTGGGGCTGAGGACTGTGCTGCAACAACACTGGATATATCAGTCAGCTTTGTAGTAGCTGCCTGCATTCAGTTGTTGAGACTCGCCAATGTCTGGGAGACTCGCAGCGCATTCTGAGGATATGTAGATAAAGCCGGCACTGATAATGGCACTGATAGTCTAGCAGAAGTAGGTGGTCCGGAAGATGAAAGTGACATAGATGCTGTCCCGGTAGAAGTAACGGCTGCGGTGGATGGCTCAGCAGCTGAATCAGTAACCACTACCGCTAGCTCCTCAGACTGGCCAGTGGAGGTAGTAGCTTTACCCTTGAATTTTGGGTTGTTAGCTCCCTGAATTTGGTACCAAGAGAAAGGCTTCTTGCCCTTCACCTTGGTGTCATAATGCCTTGGCTCCACCCCTTGGTCCTTGAAGTATTCTGTGAGGAAGTTCAGGTACGGGTAGGACCTTTCATCTTTTTGGACAGCCAGAGTGATGTTTGCGGACATGATAACACCCACATTAATTGGGAACCCAGCCATAATTTAGGCTACCAAGACTGCACAGGGAAGGGGAAGATTGTTCTCGTTGAGGCATGGATCAATGCGGCTACATAAAAATATTTTCCACCCTTTTGCTTCAAAGTTTAGGGTGGCTCAGACTATTGGAACTCCTGCTGTGAGCCACGAAGGTGTTGGCCCTCGAATTGCCAGAATCTCAGCTAGCCATGGGCGAGCTGCGTCATCCATAGCCAGCTTCTCCATGTATTGGACTGCCTCCACTTCCTCAAACCCCACATATGTGTTCAAGGTGCAGGCATCAAATTTGATTTTCAAATTTTGAACTTTTGTCACCTTGGTACCCTTTTTGATATGAGCTACATTAGTATAGAATTCCTTCACCAAATTATCATTGGCATCCATAGTGCGGTGGATGAACCACCTCTAATATTTTCGCTCCCGGAATTATCGGAGGACATTGGGGTTGTGCTTATCTAGATATTTTATCAAGAACTGCCACTCAAGAGTGAGTGACCGCTGCGGCCACCATTCCCTAAATTTAGCAAAGACAGCAACACTAATGAATATGTCCTCCCTTAGCTCTGGTCTCTTTGATCTCTCCAAACCTCCTACTGTAGTATGCCCCTCTCCCATCATCTGGGACATCATCATCATCGTACACATTAATTGGATAAGCTGGAGCATGTGAGGAAGAGGGATCAGAGGCTTGACTACCCTCTTCCGAACTATCAGAGGAACTGGCAGAAGAAGACGACTCACCTACTAGGTGGAATCTACCAGGAAATTGTTGTGATTGGGCTTCCGACTGTGATTGCACGGATTTACCCTCAGAAGCTTCCTCAGATAGGACATACTCACTGGTTTTTGAGGGTTCGGTAGGTCTGTTGGCTGTAGCTTTCTCACTTATAACCCTTTGAAATGCTAGAGGTAGGTTGCTTTTACCTCGATCTCGGGAAGGTTCTGCCCTCCCTTGCAATGTATCTCCTCTACCACGTAAGTGAACCATTGTCTGCAACGCATAAGGATACGAGTCAGTTAGATTTGTAAACCACAGGTGCATGCATAACAACTGCAGTAAAGCAGTCTCAGAAGGGGCAGTGCGGACCGCACAAAAGTGAGTGCGGCCGCAAACTGCCCAGTGCAGACCGCACAATTTTGAGTGCGGCCGCATAACCAAAAGTGCGAACCACATAATTTTGAGTGCGGCCGCACAACCCCAGGTTCAGACTAATAGGGTCTCTGATGTTTCATCAGTACAGACCGCAAAACAATGAGTGCGGCCGCACAAGTCTACTACGGACCGCACAATTTTGAGTGCAGCCGCACAAATCATGCACACTGATACCCTAGTTCAGAGAACTACGGACCGCACAAAAATGTGTGCGGCTACAGAAGCTCATGGTGTGGACCGCACAAAAGTGAGTACGGCTGCATAATTTGAATTCAAGCGGTACTGACTTAGGGTTCATGGAATTTTATTCACATATTACTCAAGTTTTAGCAATTAAACATCATTGGTCACTTACCCAGACCCTAATTAACGTTTAAAAAGTCTACCCACATGATTCTAATCACAAACAACTAACCATTGACATATTTAGGCATGAAAATGACCCTGGTCAAAAGAATAAAATTAATAAAAAATCTAAAGAATAAATTAGCATACCAGTAATGAAGATGCAGGTGAGATTTAACACTGATGAAATGAGGAGAGATTGAAAACAATGAGGATATTCACCGTGCTAGCTTAGCTTCAGGTCTCAAAAGAGCGTAAAGTGTAAAAAGCTGAGGGATGCCCTTTTTATACTTTTAACCGTCGGGCCCACAATTTTACCTGGAGTGCGGCCGCACAATTTTGAGTGCGGTCCACACTCATTACCTGCCCTTGTGAAGAATTGTTGCGGACCGCACAACAATGAGTGCGGCCGCAGAATTAGTGCATACCGCACAAATATGGATGCGGCCGCATTTTGTTAAGGATTTTTGTCAGGCCAAACTTCAGATACCATATACTTTTCATCTCCCAATTGTGCAACCGCACACAAAATTGTGCGGCCGTAGAGTGGCAGTGTGGTCCGCATAATTCTAGTGCGGTCCGCACTTGTCTGACACTTAGCCAAATATTTCATGCTTAGTTCCTGCAATGCACACCCATTCCTGCATATACTTCAAAGCTAGTTAGTACAAAACAAAGCCTATCTAATCTAAAAAAGAAAAACTATAAAAAGAAAAAGACACATGGGTTGCCTCCCAAGAAGCGCCTGATTTAACTTCGCGGCACGACGCATGTTACCATGAATCACTTGAAATGGAGCAACGCCACAACGTGGCCATCATCAACCTTGCCAAGATAATGTTTAACCTGATGCACGTTGACTCTAAACACCTCATCATTTTTGTTTTTCAAATCTAGAGCACCAAAGGGTGTCACATGTACAACTTCAAATGGGCCACTCCACTTTGATATCAGCTTTCCCGGAAACATCCGCAACCGAGAGTTGAACAAAAGCACAAGATCACCTTCTTTGAATTCTTTATTCCGGATATACTTGTCATGGAGGTACTTCATCTTGTCCTTATATAAGGACGAACTGGAGTATGCATGGAACCGAAACTCATTAAGTTCATTCAATTGCTCCACCCTAAGATTTGCAGCTACATCTCACTCAAGGTTAAGCTTCTTCAACGCCTACATAGCCTTATGCTCAAGTTCCACTGGAAGGTGACAAGCTTTCCCGAACACTAACCAATACGGAGACATACCAATTGGTGTTTTGTAAGCTGTTCTATAATCCCAAAGAGCATCGTCAAGTTTCTTCGACCAATCTGTCCGGTTGACATTCACAGTCTTTGACAGAATACTCTTGATCTCTCGGTTGGAGACTTCAACCTGTCCACTTGCTTGAGGATGATAGGGGGTCGACACTTTGTGAGTGACACCATACTTGGAGAGTAAAGTATCAAAAGCTTTGTTGTAAAAGTGTGATCCATCATCACTAATGATGGCCCTTGGATTACCAAACCTTGTAAATATTATCTTTTTCAAGTAATCTACCACACTCCGAGCTTCATTGTTGGGCAAAGCCACAGCTTTAACCCATTTGGACACGTAATCCACAACTACCAATATATAGGTGTTCCTACACGATCTCACAAACGGACCCATAAAATCAATGCCCCAAACATCAAAAATATCAATATCTAGGATGGTGGTGAGAGGCATCTCATTTTTCTTGGAGATCCCACTGGCCCTTTGGCATTCATCACAATGCTTAACGAGATCGCTAGAGTTTTTGTAAAGGGTAGGCCAATAAAATCCACATCTTAGCACCTATGTAGCAGTTCTCGCTCCACCATGGTAACCACCATATGGCGAAGAGTGGCAAGCTTCAAGAATACCCAATTGTTCTTCTTCTGGTACACATCTTCGGATAACACCATCAGTATAAATTTTTGAAGAGATATGGCTCATCCCAATAGTAGTCCAGGCAGTTTGAGCTTCTTCCTTTGGTTTGAAGAGAACTCATTCGGAACAATGCCACTCACAAGATAGTTGTCCACATTGGCAAACCATGGACTCCCAGTCATAGAAATGGAAAGAGTTGTTCGTCAGGAAATGAATCATTGATCTCAAGGCCATCATGTGGCCTCCCCTCCTCCTCTAATCCGGACAAGTGGTCCGCCACTTGATTCTCACTACCCTTGCGGTCTTAAATCTCTAGATCAAACTCTTTCAAAAGAAGCACCCACCGTATCAACCTTGCCTTAGAGTCTCTTTTGCTTATCAAATAACAAAGTGCCGCATGGTCGGTGTGAACAATCACCTTTGTACCCATTAGATACGGGCAGAACTTCTCCATAGCGAAGGCAATGGCTAGGAGTTCTTTCTCAGTCACTGTATAGTTGACTTGGGCCTCGTTCATGGTCTTGCTAGGATAGTAGACCGGATGAAAGATCTTGTTAATTCGTTGCACCAATACCGCTCCAACCGCCACATCGCTTGCATCACACACGAGCGCAAATGGTAAGCTCCAATTTGGCGTGGTGATAATAGGAGTGGTAGTCAACTTATACTTGAGTAGTTCAAATTCCTTCATAAAATATTCACTAAAAAGGAACTTGGCATTATTCTCCAAGAGTTTGCACAAGGGGTTTACCACCTTAGAAAAGTCCTTGATGAATCGGCAGTAAAACCCTGTCTGACCTAGAAAGCTCCTCACTCCCTTTACGGAAGTAGGGGGAGGGAGTTTGGATATCACTTCAATTTTTGCTTTATCAACTTCAATACCATTCTTGAAAATTTTATGACCGAGGACAATGCCCTCATCGACCATAAAGTGACACTTCTCCCAATTCAACACCAAGTTAGTTTCCTTACAACGTGCCAATACCTTATTCAAGTTATCCAAGCACTCTTCAAAAGAATTCCCCATGACAGAAAAATCATCCATGAAAACCTTGAGAAAGTCCTCCACAATATCGGTGAAGATTGCCATAATGCACCGTTGAAAAGTAGACGATGCATTGCATAACCCGAATGGCATCCGCGAAAATGCGAAAGTGCCATAGGGACAAGTGAAAGTGGTCTTCTCTTGGTCTTCAGGAGAAATAAGAATCTGGTTATAACCGGAATATCCATCAAGGAAGCAATAATAAGTACGTCCGGCTAACCTTTCCAACATTTGATCAAGAAATGGAAGCGGAAAATGGTCTTTCCGAGTAACTTTGTTGAGCTTCCTATAATCCATGCACACTCTCCACCCGGTGACAGTTCTTGTGGGGATCAATTCATTTTTGTCATTTGTTATCACAGTCATGCCCCATTTCTTTGGGACACATGGCACCGGCGAAGTCCACGAACTATCGAAAATGGGGTAAACAACCCCGACATCTAACCACTTGAAGATCTCTTTCTTTACTACCTCTTGCATGGCCTCATTCAATCGTCTTTGATGTTCCACAGAGGGTTTGGCATCCTCCTCCAAAATGATTTTGTGCATGCAAAAGGGGATTCTACCCCGAATATCCACCAATGTCCAACCTATTGTTTTCTTCCTCCTTTGGAGTAAATGTAAAGGATTTACCTCCAAGGTGGGAGGCTCCTCAATTGAGGGATTTGTTGGTGGAGTCTTCCGGTTTTCGAGATCCAAGGAGAGTTTTCGGGGCTCATAAGTATATGATCCCATTCTTTGCAAAGCATTGACACAATATACCAAGCCTTCCTTCTCATCCTCATCATGAACTCAGCTTCCAAGGTATCTTTAACATTTATCACAACACTTGTGTCATCAACAATTACTTCTGTCACAAGATCCACGAACGAACACACTTCGCTGCTATTTGGCTGCCTCATTAATTTACAAACATGGAACACCACATTTTCATCACTAACCCGGAAGGTGAGCTCGCCAGCTTCCACATCAACTAAGGCCTTCCCTATAGCAAGAAAAGGTCTCCCCAAAATGATTGGCACCTCGTAGTCAACCTCACATTCAAGTATCATAAAATCTGCCGGAAGGATGAACTTGTCGACCCAAACTAACACATCATCAATTATCCCCAATGGCCTTTTTATTGTTTGATCCTCCATTTGCAACCTCATGTATATGGGTCTTGCTTGCCCAATCCCCAACATTTTGAACACAGAATAGGGCATCAAGTTAATGCTTGCCCCCAAGTCACATAAAGCTTTGGCGAAATCGGCACTCCCAATAGTGCACGAGATTGTGAAAGCACCGGGGTCTTCCAACTTTGGAGCCATAAAGTTCACAATAGCACTCACTTGATGTGTCATTTTGATCGTTTCATAGTTCACTGATCTCTTCTTTGTTACCAAATCTTTCATGAACTTGGCATTTCCCCGCATTTGTTCTAAGGCTTAAACCAATGACATATTTATGGAAAGACTTTTCATCATATCAATGAATTTCTTGAATTGAATCTCATTGTCTTGCTTTGCAAGTATTTGAGGGTATGGAGGAGGAGTCCTTGGCATTGGTGCCTTAGCCTTTGGCACTACCGGCTCCGGCATGTCAATCACGTGCTCCCTAGACGGGTTCACTTCTTCTTGTGTCTCCTCCATATTTTCATCAATATCAATCCTCGCTTCTTCATTAGATTGAACATCATTGCTTGGCTCATCATTATCTTGCACCAACACATCGTCACCCACATGTCTTCTTTGGATTGAGGTACTAGCAACTCCAACTCTCCCACTTCTTGTTGTCACGGCCATTGCATGGCCAGTATTCCCACCTTTCGGGTTCACCACTATATCACTAGGTAGTGCCCCCTTTGGGTGAGTATTTAAATATTGAGAAATTTGGCCAAGTTGACCTCCTAGTTGCGGATAGAAGTGTTGTGGGAGGCTAATTGGGCATCAGAGTCGGCATTTTTCTCCATTATTTGCTTAAACATGTTTTCAATCCGTCCCATTTCATTATTGGAAGAACTAGGACCTTGCAACAGATACGGAGGTGGGTTGTTTGGTTGTTGATACATCGGGGGCCTCTGAAATCCCGACCCCCGATTTTCTTGATTACTATTGTTCCAACCCCCTTGATTATTATTGCCTCCCAAATTGCTTTGAATGTTTCCACCCAATTACCTTGATTATTTTCTCCCCAATTGCCTTGATTACCCCAATTGCTTTGATTGTTGTTGTTACCACCACTCCATTTCCTTGGTGGCCTTGGTTGTTCTAATTTCCTTGGTTTCCTTGTGAAGCATTGCTTCTTTGAACTTGATAATTGTTGACATACTGAACCTTTTCATCTTGCTCATCATATGAATCATCTTGATTATACCCACTATTACTTTGCTCAAATTATTCTAGATGGTTTTATACTTATTGACCTCGTTGCCGTCTCTTGTTTACCATCATGTTCACCCCTTCCATAACATTCACCTATTTCGGCCCTTGAACCTATTGAAGCTGAGCCTTGGCCAATTGGTTCATGGTGGTTGTCAACTCCGTAATAGCTTGCCCATGATCATGTAGCTCCTTGTGTAGGTAAATAACTTTTCGGTCACCCTGAGGAACATTGGCTCTACTTTGCCACGCCGAAGAGCTGTCCGCCATCTCATCCAAGATTTCACAAGCTTCAGAATAAGGCGTGTTCATGAAGTTACCCCCAGTGAGTTGATTTACCACACACTGATTCGTTGTGTTGATCCCCCTGTATAAGGTCTGTTGGATCATGGCCTCAGTTATATCATTGTTCGGGCATTCTTTGACCATGGTACGATATCTTTCCCAAATCTCGTGCAATGGCTCATTAGGCTCTTGTTTGAAAGCTAGAATTTCATCCCTTAGTGTAGCTATGTTCCCCAGAGAGAAGAATTTGGCAATGAACTTCTCGGCCAACTCATCCCAAGTGTGGATGGAATGATTGGGCAATCTCTCTAACCAGTCCAAAGCCTTTCCCTGTAGAGAAAAGGGAAACAACCTTAACCGCAGTGCATCCCCGGAGACATTTGTTTGCTTACTCCCCCAACAAATATCGACGAAACCCTTGAGATTCTTGTAGGTATTTTGGTGTGGATCTCCAGTGAAGAAACCCCGCTGCTCAAGTAGTGTAAACATCACGTTGGTTATTTGGAAGTTGTCCGCCCTAATTCGGGGCGGGACTATTGCACTTGCATAGCCCTCATTCGGCAACACCTTGTGCGCTGCTCTTGGTGGAGGTGGGGGACGGTTTGTGACATTATCATGAGGCGGTCGGCCTCGCCTGTTTACTTGAGGCTCGGAATGAACTTCATCCTTTTGATCATCATTTACCTCCTCCCCCAATGGTAAATTTCTGAGGGGCTCGTTGTTAAAGGCCATTTTGTACCTTAAAGTAATTCACAAACAAAATTAGTGACTCAGAAGGAAATAAAGGCAAAACACACAAACACCTGCATATATAGCTAAATCCGTTTAACTCCCCGGCAACGCGCCAAAAATTGATCTCGGCCAAACCCACACCATAACTAAGTAGTGAGGCGGTCGATGCAATAATAAACCCAACGAAGGTCGTGATCGAATCCACAGGGAGTTAGATTATGGGATTAGGTATATATCTAAGTTAATTGCAAGTTTTGGTTCCAATTACACTTCCACAAACTTGATTGGTGTTCTATTTCTACTTTACTCTATTGTTTGCAAGTATAAAACTAAGGACAATATTTTTAGTTTTGAGTTTTTCAAATGATTAAAAGGGACTAGGGTCGTGACTTCAACCTAGGTGGTTATCTAATGGGTTGTAAACTCNCAAAAATTGATCTCGGCCAAACCCACACCATAACTAAGTAGTGAGGCGGTCGATGCAATAATAAACCCAACGAAGGTCGTGATCGAATCCACAGGGAGTTAGATTATGGGATTAGGTATATATCTAAGTTAATTGCAAGTTTTGGTTCCAATTACACTTCCACAAACTTGATTGGTGTTCTATTTCTACTTTACTCTATTGTTTGCAAGTATAAAACTAAGGACAATATTTTTAGTTTTGAGTTTTTCAAATGATTAAAAGGGACTAGGGTCGTGACTTCAACCTAGGCGGTTATCTAATGGGTTGTAAACTCCAGGGCAAATTTGATTAGTTAGGGTCGTGATATAGAAATCACATTCGGGTACTTACTCTATACCTCTAGGTAGTTTGAGTGATTTTGCCCAATTTGGCTTTCTCAAGTCTAATTGGGTATTTGCACAATACAAGTGATATTAGCTCAAGTTGGGTATTACTATCTCTAGGTTTAACCCTTTAATTGGAGCTATCAATTTCTTGAGTTCACCCCAATTTCTTGTTAGCCAAGTTTTCCTAGACTTAGTCTTTCTTTCTCAAGTAGAGGCTAAGTCAAATAGGCACGAATCAATATTTGTAACCATTGATTCTAGGGTGCAATCATGAACAAGGCTAAATATCACTAACCTAATAAAAAATAAGCCTTAAATTAAACACTCATCAAATACCCACACTAGGATTGGGTCACAACCCTAGCTAAAGATTTAGCTACTCATGAAAGGAACAAAAATAAAAGAAGAAAATAAGATAAAATGCATATTAATTGATTAGGGAAAGAAAATCTAATGTATAGATGTTAAATCAGTACAAAAATCCTCAAAATAGCAAAGAAAACGGCTCAGGTGCTCTTCTCCAATGGCACACCCTAAAAATGATAAAAAATTCTATTTATACTAAGCTGACAATATCTGACAAAAAAGCCCCTGCGGAGATTGTGCGATCGCATAATTCTAGTGCGGTCCGCACATTGAGCTTCTGCGGCCGCACAATTATTGTGCGGTCCGCATTCTTGGAATTTTGGGCTTGGAACTTCGGGGCTTCTGTGGTCCGCATAAAAACGAGTGCGGCCACGCTTCTGATTGTGCGGCCGCATAAAAATGATGCGGTCCGCACTCCTTGATTTTGAACTTGAATCCAACTCTCTGATTCTTCACTCCCGTGGACCGCATAATAGTGAGTGCGGCCGCCCTTGATATTCTGCGGCCGTACAATTTTGGTGCGGTTCGCACTCCTTCAGCTTTCCCAAATACCATTATCTGAATCTCCTCTATGCGGCCGCACTAGAATTGAGCGGTCCGCACTGTTGGCCTTGTTTTCCTGTTTTGGTTCTTGTTCATTTTTGACTCCTTTATGAGTTGATTTTGACTTCTTTGGCTCATATCCCAATATTTCTGCAAGTAAACACATTTTGTTAGTTTCCGAGAATACCTTTAAGCATTGTTGAGCTAAATTGCAAGTAAAAGAGAGCAAATAATTGGTCAAAATCCCTACTTATCATGCCCCATGGATAACACTTTTGAGTTTTGGCCTTAAAATATTACCCATGGGACAAGCGGGGTCAAAAAATTAATATTATCAATTTTTAAGGTCATTGAGTGTAATTTCCAGTACAAAATTAGCTCCAAAAATTGAAAAAGAAATACTTGTGTCATTCCTTCTATCAATGTGGGTTGATCAACTAAGCCTATATTTAGGAGTGACACAAATGACCCAAACCCATTTGACCCTTCCAATCTACCCGGGTTTTAATGGGTTGTGCATGAGCTACTTTAATGATGGGCGCCTAAGCTTGGGCACAATCCAAATCTCAACTAAACCCATTATGTAGCGCAAATAATTTCAGTCCAAACTGACCTATGAATAGCAATTGCACTTTAAAGCTTCTAAGAGCGTGTTTGACATGATGAAAAATATTTTCCTAGAAAATGAATGATTTTATCACTTATTTTCCCATGTTTGGTTGATGAATGGTAAACTTTTTTCGAAAAATATTTTTTAGTATTGGTTAGGGATTCGAAAATATGTTTAGGAAAATAATATTCTATGCTACGTAGTCTCCTTAACCCTTCCCCCTCCCTTCCAAATTCCCATGTTTCCTGTGCCCCCCCCTCCTTCCCCACTAAATACCCAACGTTTTCAAGACTCTATTTTTTTAAGAATTCAATTATTCTTTTAAAAATTCATACAAAACCCAAAGAAACTAATGTGTTGCTTTACTTTTTCACACAAGAACAATATTAAAATTTGAGCTTCATAACTGAAAATAAAATATTCTTTTTCTTGTTGAAACGAAACAAAAGTACTCTTTCTATAACATAAAAAGAAAGTACTCATTTTATTAAATTGAAAGAAAAAACTTTTTCTACAATATGTATATAAAGTACTCTTTTTGTTGAAATAAAAGAATTATTTTTATAACATGAAAAGTAAGTACCCATTTTGTGAAAAAAGATTCTTTTCTATCATGAAAAGAAAGTACTTATTTTATTGAAATGAAAGAAAGTACTTTTTTCTACATCATAAAAAGAAAATACTCTATTAAGAAAATACTCTATCTACAATATGAAAACAAAATACTCTAAATAATATTTATATTTAGGGTGGGGTGGGCGTTCGGGGGTAGGGTGGGAGTTGGGGTGGTGGGAGGTGGGTGGAAAGTTCTAATTTTACTACTTTTTTATTACTCTGATCTTTGTTAGTATTTAAGATAAAGAACTATCAAACAAAGTTCTAAATCTAAATTGAGGGAAAAAATCATTAGACATGAATTGGCATGATTAATTCCAAAACAAAAGAAAAGAAGCAACAGGGAAAAAGAAAAAAAAATTCATCATTCATAAACTATTCGAGAATGATATATATGAAAAATAAAAATAAAAATCATTGTTATATATGTGAGAATATTTTTCTATATGCTTGTTTAAAAGTTGAGAATATTGCAAAGATTTGGGCAGGATGGGTTACAACCGATTGTTTAGCTCATCTTGACCCAGCCCATACAAGTGGTAATTGAAAAATAATCGAAATTTAGCCACTTTTAATTTAAAGATAAATCTGAACGAAAACACTGTTCAAAATCTAAAAAATATTTCAGCATAATATACTGGAGTTCCAGTATAATATACTGGACTTCCAGCATAATATACTGGAGTTGCAGTATAATATACTGGTCCAACATAATATGATGGAAGTTCATACACATGTGCTTCAATCTCTATATTGTGCTGAAACTTTCCGTGTGTTGGAGTTCTAGCATAATATGCTGGAAGTTCATACACGGGTGCACCAATCTCCAATATATTATGCTGGAACTGTCCGTGTTGCAGCAAAATAGTGGCTATTTTTCAATGACGTTGCAAGTGCTGGCTATTTTTTAATTACCAGTCCGAAAACTAGCTAGCCCATGCTATTTTTACAAATGAACTTTGAGCAGGATTGGACAATAATCTATTTAATGAGCCAATCCATCTTAACCGGCCCTAATACAACCCTAACAACATATTTTCCATCCCTACTGCTTTATGCTGAGTGTCCCATAATATTTAAAAGTTCTTAGTTACACTTGACCTTCTCTCGACTTGAATAAGACTAATTTATGTCATAGAAAAGCGATTTCCAAAAGTGGATAGATGTGTATCTCACACCCCTTTTCTACCCCCAAAACAATATGTATATGAATTGTTGTGGGTTAAATAGTTTTTTCAATTAAAGTGAGAAAATTGAATAGGGATTATTTTATTTATAGAGTCGCCACTTGGAATTGAGTTTTCGAGTGTTCCAAGTCATTTTTTTATTTGAATCCATAATCAAAGGAAGATTTGACTCTATTATTATTGGTCTGGGAAAACAAAGACCAGGTAAGGATATCTGTTGACCGGGGAGAAGATGTAAGGCATTCCCCGAGTCCCGTGGTTCTAGCACAATCGCTTTATTGACTATATTTAGCTTAAATTAATTTTGGATAAACTGTGATTTATATGATTTTTATGTTTTCCCTATGTCTGCTTTTATTGCTTGATTATGGCGTTATGGACTTATCTCGTATGTGTACCCATTGATAATACTTTTATTATTATTAAGATTGTTTTTGGTCAAAGTCGCGCGAACGCGTACCTTGAGTTATTATGAAAATTATAATTATGTCACGCGAACATGTACATAATCACGACAATAGATTAAAAATGTGTCTAAAGCATTCTAGCATATACATGGGTTATCTATGAACTAATTTGAGATTATTGTGAAGGTCATAAGCTGTGGAATTTATTGTGGAAGGAATAAAGTAAATTATTTATGGAAAGATGCACTAGCTTATAGCCTTATTGATATATTGGGTCAGCTTCTATCTAAATCCATATATACTTAAAATGGTCAATTCTTACAAGATTAAATACGGCCCAATTCTCCAACAAAATGATGGTCCAATTGATCATAATAGCCCGTTCTCTCTTAATTCAAAATCAACTCCAACATCCTAAATTCTTTTTCCTAACACCAACTTGACAGCCCCAAAATATTACCCAACCAACATTTAACATGAACTAATGAAATACGGAGAATCCAACAACGAAAATCTAACCCAAGCTCGAAGAAGACGTTTCAGCTTAATGTACAAGCGTATGCATAACAATTACTGGGATCTCATATGAAAATTATTTATAAAGAGAAACAGTGAGGCAAGATTAAGCAAAGAAACATCAATTAATTAAGGCATCAAATATTCAAAGTCACCAATATGCTCGAAACACTTAAGTCAACAAAATAATAACAACGTTCATATATTTAAAAGCATGAAGTTAACAAAGGAAAAGAAATGGTAAAGAAATAAAGGGATTGCACCTTAAGAATCCAAGATTTTTATTTATTTAAAGGAAAAACCCAAGCCACGTACACGATAGCTACGTTGAATTGGCAGCTAAACTCAACCAACGATTATGACCACGCCAGAGAAACTCGACCAGAATCTCTCGGAGTTACAAATGGACAGCTCGTTGGCTCGACTCGAATCTGTGGTCGTGTTTTGGGGGTTATTTGCTGGAGTTTTGGTGTGAAAACAGGGAAGTTTCAGGTGGTTTCATGATGGTTTAATGACAATTAGTTGAAGCTCTTGGCTATGGCATTTTTAAGTTAATCTTTCAATGGATCTTTTGTTTTTTGTTGGCAATGGCTATGGTGCTTATTAAGGAGGAAGAGGTGATCGATTTAAGCGTAGCTAATCTATTTTTAGCTGAAAAAGCAGGTACGAGCTGATCTCTCTTGAGGAGGAACATGCGGCGCCAAACTTTTAGAAGAAGCGATCACTATTAGGGCTATTTGTCCTTCTTCCTCCTTTCTGTTCTCTGTGTGTGTGTGTTTTCATAGAAATAAGGGAGTCTGTATTTTTTGCCGAGAATAGTGTGTAGGTCTGTGAGAATCCACAGAGAGGAGAGGCGGCTCGGGTCCCTTTCTAGTGGGGGATTTGTCCGTTTCTTTTGAAGGAGGGACATGTGGGCGGGTGGACAAGCATGGGAGACAAGCATGGGGGACAAACATGGGAGATAAGAAAAAGTGGAGTGGGGACAAAGTGTGGGGGCCAAAGAGTGGGGGGCAAGGTAAAGTG
Source organism: Nicotiana otophora (assembly GCA_000715115.1). Taxonomy (NCBI): domain Eukaryota; kingdom Viridiplantae; phylum Streptophyta; class Magnoliopsida; order Solanales; family Solanaceae; genus Nicotiana; species Nicotiana otophora. The sequence continues at coordinate 107,562 of AWOL01S0008952.1, forward strand.
GAGTGGGGACACGCGTGGGAAGATGGCAGCGGAAAAGATGGAGTGAGAGGTGAGGTATTGGTGAAATGAGTGAGAAAACAAATTCAAGCAAGGTAAACAATTAGATGCTCACAGCATGCCCATCTTTGCTTGGAAACATGAAGGGTTTTCAGGCAAACAAAAGATGAGCGATATGACTAATTTTTGGCCATACCATTATTCAAAAGGGAAGATATAAGAGAAAATATTGCGACCGAGTCTTGGTTATGGACAACCTACATATCCCGGGTTATAAGAAAATATGCCGCGTGTAGTTCAAATGAAAAAAGGATGGAATGCTGAGTTGGAGAGTCGAGTGAGGTTCCGTCGAGGCTCCAGTCTGTAGTCTAGTTATTACATCAAAATCAAAAGAAACCAAACAAACCTATCAACTATAAGTTACAAGACTCCTATCGATAAGTGTTCTAAAACTTGATCTTGAATCTTGACTGGTTCTTCACGCAGACTCTGATCTGAAGATTGATGCTTGGTAGTTCATTCTTCTACGACTCCTTCTAATCAAAATGGAAAATATAAAGCTCGTAACTTCATTCATGTCTTGAGCAGTCCATATCATTTTCATCTGCTTTTGCATTTGGATTCACTTATTTTACTTTTCTTTTCTTTATTCTCGATTGAGAATTCTTCTTTTTGTCATCTTGAACCCTGTACCTCGAGTAAAACCTTCTCAGACACCAAAACAAACAAACAAATAAAATTTTTCTGCCCCAGTTTTTACTAGGAATATTTCGTGAGTTATTGTAACAAAATTCTAAACCACTACTTTATTGAAACCAATAAAAGATCGGGAATGGTGTACCCTGAAAAGATCATGATGATTGTTTTTTTTGGATGGTGTTCCTTTATTGTCAAAAGATGTCTCAACTAATAATTGGTGTACCTTATATTAGAAGAATGTGGAGAGGGAATGGTATACCCTATACTGGAAATGATATCATGGAGTGGTGTACCCTGCATTTAAGATCAAATCACCTAGGGAGTGGTGTACCCTATGTTGGAAAACACAGCCAGAGATTGGTGTACCCTATACTGGTAAGGAAATCAGGGAGTGGTGTACCCTATACTGGTAAGGAAATCAGGAAGTGGTGTACCCTTCATTTAAGCTTACATAACCTAGGGAGTGGAGACCCTGTGTTGGAAACATAGCTAGGGAGTGGTGTACCATATACTGGTAAGGAGACTAGGGAGTGGTGACCCTATGTTAGAAAACACAACTAGGGATTGGTGTACCGTGATACTGATAATGAAATGTAACCAGGGGTTGGTACCCAGTATTACAAAAAAAGAATGTAATCAGATGTTGGTACCCTATATTAGTGAAAAGAAATGTAACTAGGGGTTGGCGCCCTGTATTACTAAAAAAAATGTAACTAGGGGTTAGAGCCCTGTATTACTGAAAAGGAAATGTAACCAGGGGTTGGCACCTTGTATTACTGGAAAAGGAAATGTAACCGGGGATTGGCACCCTGTATTACGGAAAAGGAAATATAACCAGGGGTTGGTGCCCTGTATTACTGAAAGGGAACTGTAACCAGGGGTTGGCGCCCTGTATTACTGGAAAAGGAAATGTAACAAGGGGTTGGTGCACTGTATTATTGGAAAGGAAATGTAACCAAAGGTTGGTTCCCTGTATTACTGGAAAAGGAAATGTAACAAGGGGTTGGTGCACTGTATTATTGGAAAGGAAATGTAACCAAAGGTTGGTTCCCTGTATTACTGAGAAGAAAATGTAACTATGGGTTGGTTCCCTGTATTACTGGAAAGGAAATCTAACTAGGGGTTGGCACCCTATATTACTGAAAAGGAAATGTAACCAGGGGTTGGCACCATGTATTACTGAAAAGGAAATGTAACCAGGGGTTGGTGCCCTGTATTACTGAAAAGGAAATGTAACCAGGGGTTGGCGTCCTGTATTATGGAAAGGAAATATAACCAGGGGTTGGCGCCCTGTATTACTGAAAATGGAAATGTAACCAGGGGTTGGTGCCTTGTATTACTGAAAAAGAAATGTAACCAGGGGTTGGCACCCTGTATTACTGAAAAGGAAATGTAACAGGTGTTGGTGCCCTGTATTACTGAAAAGGAAATGTAACCAGGGGTTAGTGCCTTGTATTACTGATAAGGAAATGTAACCAGGGGTGGTGCCCTGTATTACTAATAAAATGCTGAATCCCCTGGGCAAAAAGGTTCTACCTGGGTTAAACTACGAAAAGCAAACCTGGGTGCAGAGTACTTCTACTTGGAAATATGAGCTGAATCCCACTAGGCGAGAAGATTCTACCTGGCTTAAGCTACGAAAAGCAAGCCTGGGCGAAGATTACTTATATCCGGAAATATGAGCTGGATACCCCTAGGCGAAACTGTTCTACCTGAGTTAAGCTACGTAAAATAACCTAAGCCAAGAGTACTTCTACCCGGAGCTATGAGCTAGATTCCCCTAGGCGAAATGGTTCTACCTAAGTTAAGCTACGTAAAACTACTTGAGCGAAAAATACTTCTACTCGGAACTATGAGATGGATCCCCCTAGGCGAAAGGGTTCTACCTAGGTTAAACTACGTTAAACATCCCGAGCGAAGAATACTTCTACACGAAACTATGAGCTGGATCCCCTAGGCAAAAAAGGTTCTTCCTGGGTTAAGCTACGTAAAATATCCTAAGCGAAGAGTACTTCTACACGGAAAAATGAGCTGGATTCCGCTAGGCAAAAATGTTCTACCTGGGTTAAGCTACGTAAAACATCCTGAGCGAAGAGTACTTCTACTCGGAACTATGAGCTGGATCCCTCTAGGTGAAAAGGTTCTACCTGGGTTAAGCTACGAAAATGAGAGGTATGGACAACAATGATGCATTCTTAAAATAAAATAAAATAAAATGGAGATTTTGAGGGACTTACCTTTGGTGATATTCGTCCTTTGAGAATTGCTATTCTGCCATATTGGTGGTTGGTTTGCGGCCTTGATGCCCTAAGTAGCTTGAAGTCACAGCCACTGCTGTAGAAGAACTGATTCAGCCAGTATGGTACTGAGATGCTTGGATACTCTGCATGGCTTCCTAGATAACTTGGCTCTCCGATGTTTCCCCCGACTATTTCATATTCGAATGTCCATGGTACTACTAACCTGTAACACCCCAGAAAATTTTGAAGAACTTAAGTGTAAAGCCCGGTAAAATTTACAAAGATAATAATATTTCATGGTGTCAGACTAGGCTTATGTGTTTGAGGATTGTAGAAATTGGGTCAGTTTGAAGAAATTATGTGGTCGACTATGCGACCGCATAAATGTTATGCGATCGCATAACAGTTATGCGGATCGCATAGTGACCGCATACACAGACAACATTTTTGATCATTTTATCAGCAATTATCCGACCGATATGCGGTCCGCATATCCATTATACGGTCGCATATGCGACCGCATAACTGTTCTAGAGCTCTATTTTTGGGTTTTTAAAACCCGACCGTATTTCGTTAAATACACTCTTTGGGCCATGTTTGAGCCATAATCTGATATTTTAGAGTGAGAGAGAGTGCCCTAGAGTGAGAAGGTGTTCTTCAATAATTTTCTTCAATTCTTGCTCATGTTTTGGAAGATTTAGAAGGGAAGCTCACTAGGTTTTCATCCTAGAGGTAAGATTCTATATCCTAAACCCTAATTTCGAAATCTTCTAAAAATGGGTAACTAGCAAGGTAATATTTGGGCATGAGAGTTATTTATTTTACATGTATATGTTATCAAAGGGTATAGGGAGATTGTTGAGCTAAAAATGATAAAGCTTGGGTTGTGGGATGATGGAATCCTTCATAAAAAGGACATTGAAACCTTATGCACACCTAGTGTTTGATAAAATGCTCAAGTGAGCTAGAACCATGATCATCTTCCAAATTTTGATTCAATTTGTTATATTTCTATAATAGATTGAAGTTTCTAAGAATTCCGGAACATTTTAGAGTTTAAGAAAGCTCAAGTGAGGTATGTTGGCTAAACTCTTCTCTTAGAATTGAATCCCACGATATTCATGTAAATTATGTAAGTCCCGAGTGATTCATTATGAAACTGGCTATTCCGAGTAAGATTGGGTTGAAAGATATATGTTCAACAAGCATCCCAAATGCTTTATTCATGTTATGTTACCAATTGAGGATATGTTAAAATATGGGCTGTGCATTAATAATGTTTCGACTTTAAGTCAAGTTCAAATGAAGGCTATTATGCCAAATTTTGTGAAATATGTCTATGTGCTTTAGACTCTAAATTGCTCACATGTATACTACACACCTTGATTTGAATTGTATTTGTTGATGATGATGATGATGATAATTGAAATTGATAAGGTGAGCATGAAATACTGAATATGGCCAACGTGCCAAGAATGATCTTATAATTACGGCCATTAGTGCCAATGAGATGAAAAGAGGTGAAAGTAATACGAAATGCGATGATTGATATAAAAAGGTTGATGTCTCAAATAAGACAGCCTAGCCGATCGGGTCGTGATCGGACACCATACCGCACACATGGTGGTGATTGTGCTGGAAATTTATAATTTGAAATTGTGATTGTGGTCGATGTCCCTAATGGATAGCCTAGCCGATCGGGTTGTGATCGGACTCCGTGTTAAAGACAGTTGTATTGATATTGAGAGAAATTATGCTTGATGTCTCTAATGAGATGGCCTAGCCGATCATGTCATGATCGGACTCCGTGCTAAGAGTACGGTGGTACTGGTTTTGTGAATAATGGTATTGTAAATAATGGTATTGTGGACAATGGTATATCGATACTAAAAATCTCCCAATGTGAGATATGAGAATTAATTTGAA
>AWOL01S0008952.1:113222-131398 GCA_000715115.1 Nicotiana otophora
TTTAAATGGATGCAGGTGGTTCCACAGTAGGAGATATTGATCAGTGATAGCAGTACACCTTCTTCCCAGCTGACTTGGTGAGCCCCACTTCATTCCGGGATCATGTATCTTTTGTACTTTATGTATTCGGTTTGAGGTATAGTCGGGGCCTTGTTGCCGGCATTATCATTGTACTCTTCTTTATCTATAGAGGCTCCGTAGACATAGAGTGGGTTGTGTATTGGTGCTGGGAAAGAAAAACTACGTTATGTTGTGGTTGTATTACTTGTTTTAGTTAAGATGACTAAAAATGATGGAACTATTGGTAATGAATTGGTATTGTGAACATGAACACCTTTTTGTCTAATTAATGAAAATATGTATTATCTTCATTCGTGGATGAGTTTGGGTAGAAGAAAATCTAATAGGCTTGCTCGATCGGGTTCGCTCGGTTAAGTACCGGTCGCGCTCCTCGGTTTTAAGGCGTGACATAACCCTTGTCCCTAAGGCAAGGAAAATTTCCTTTAAAATCAAACTTAGTTGTTTTGCACATTGTATCAGTTCGTGTCTGTAGTGCTTATCAACGTTTCCCATGAACCAAGTCTTGTTTAGGCAACTTTTTCAGTTTCTTTGAGACACTTTGTTCGTCTTATCAAAAGAGATCGCAGATGGATTCGTGCCTTCATCAATGCCGTATATGCCCCAAATTATGCTTGGTGTAATACTGACTCAGGAGAATTTTTTTCACGGATTCCAAAAGGAGGGAAAACCAAGAAGACAAATATGGCTCAAAAGGGTTAACAAAATAGTGACACTTATTTGGGGTAGTGAGCAAAAGATAGCCTTCGTTATCTCGATCTCAGAAAATCGATGCGTGGAAGTTATGTAATGGGTATGTATCAAACATAATATCTTTTGACTGCATCTGTATTGATAGTCATGTCTAGTACCAGTCCTTCTTCATCTACCAAGTGCAAGGCACTTTTTGGTAACACTTTCTTGATAATGTAGGGTCCTTTCCAGTTCGAGGCGATCTTTCCTTTAGCTTCTATCTGGTGTGGAACGATGCGTTTCAAAACGAGTTGGCCTACCTCAAAGTGCCTTGGCCGCACTTTCTTGTTGTAAGCGCGTGCCATTCTTTGCTGGTATAATTGGCCGAAACATACTGCTGCTAGCCATTTTTTATCAATCACCATTAGCTGTTCTAATCGTGTCTTTACCCATTCTGCATCCTCAATCTCTGATTCCACAATGATCCGGAGATAGGGAATTTTGACTTCAGCCGGTATTACATCTTCCGTCCCATATACTAGCAGATAAGGAGTTGCACCAACAGATGTACGAGTAGTCGTGCGGTATCCCAAAAGAGCAAAAGGAAACTTTTCATGCCATTGCCTGGACCCTTGAATCATTTTTCTGAGAATCTTCTTGATGTTCTTGTTTACCGCTTCAACGACTTCGTTGTCTTTTGGTCGGTAAGGAGTAGAATGGCGATGCACAATATTAAACTGCTCGCATACCTCCTTCATCATATGACTATTTATATTGGCTGCATTATCAGTGATAACTGTCTTTGGGATACCGGAACGACAGATGATGTTGGAATGAACAAAGTCTACCACTACATTCTTGATGACTGCTTTGAAAGTAACTGCTTCCACCCATTTGGTGAAGTAATCATTGACGACCAGAATCAATCTATGACCATTTGAAGCCTTTGGCTCGATTGGCCCAATAACATCCATTCCCCAAGCAATGAAAGGCCAAGGGATGCAACTCCGAAGAAGGCAAGTGAATCAAGTCACCATGAATCTGGCATTGGTGACACTTGCGAAACAAACTGAAGCAATCTCGCTCCATAGCAAGGCAATAATACCCTGCACGTAGAATCGTCTTCTCCAAAACATATCCGTTCATCTGAGATCCGCATACCCCCGAATGCACTTCATACATGATCTACTCAGCTTCTATGGCATCTATGCATCTTAATAAGTTCAAATCTGGGGTCTTTTTGTACAAAATTTCACCATTCAGGAAACCGCCGGCGAGCCACCTTATAGTTCTTTTTTGATCTCCCTTGGCATGCTCTGGGTATTCCCTCATTTTTAGGAATCGTTTTATGTCATGATACCAAGGTTCATCATCTAGTTCTGTCTCAATAGTATTACAATAGCCGTGTTGATTCCAAACTTGGATTTGTAATGGATCAATATGAGTATTGCCTAGATAAGGGAGCATCGAGGCTAAGGTAGCCAAGGCGTCGGCTAGCTCATTGTGAAACCTGGGGATGTACCTGAATTCGATGGATTTGAATCTTTTTCTCAGATCTTGTACACATTGTCTGTATGGAATAAACTTTATGTCCCGAGTCTCCCATTCGCCTTGGGCTTGCCGGATAAGCAAGTCGGAATCTCCCATAACTAATAGTTCATGCACATCCAGATCGAGGGCCATTTTTAGACCCATTATACAAGCCTTGTATTCCACCGTATTATTGGTACAGAAGAAACGATATCGGGCCATTGCAGGGTAATGTTGCCCAATAGGTGAGACAAGGATTGCCCCAATCCCAACTCCTTTGATATTGACAGCCCCATCAAAATACACTTTCCATATATGGCTGTCGTTCAGAACTACTTCCTCTATTGAATTGACCTCTTCGTCTGGGAAGTATGTGATCAACGACTCGCAATCATCATCCACTAGATTCTTTGCCAAATGATTTGCCAAAGCTTGTGCTTTCATTGCGGTGCGAGTGACATAGACGATGTCCAATTTTGTGAGCAGAATTTGCCATTTTGCGAGCCTGCTAGTGGGCATTGGCTTTTGGAAGATGTACTTCAAAGGATCCATTCTGGATATGTGGTAAGTAGTGTAGGCCAAAATATAATGCCGCAGCTTCTGAGCGACCCAAGTTAAGGCACAACATGTCCTTTCTAAAAGGGTATACTTAACCTCATAATTGGTGAACTGTTTGCTCAAATAATAGATTGCATGTTCTTTTTTGCATGTCGCATCATGTTGCCCCAGAACGCATCCAAAGGAATTATCCATCACCGATAGATATAAAAATAAAGGCCTACCAGGTTCAGGTGGAACCAGTACAGGGGGTTTTGACTGATAATCTTTGATCCTGTTAAAAGCTTTTTGGCAATCGTCCGTCCACTTGAGAGCAACGTCCTTTTTCAATAGTTTAAAGATGGGCTCGCAGGTGGTTGTGAGCTGAGCAATGAACCTACTAATGTAGTTCAATCTCCCGAGCAAACTCATGACTTCAGTTTTGTTCTTTGGTGGTGGAAGATCTCGAATGGACTTTATTTTAGATGGATCCAATTCGATGCCTCTATGGCTGACTATAAAACCGAGGAGTTTCCCAAATGGAACTCCAAATGCACATTTGGCTGCATTGAGCTTAATGTCATACCTTTACAACCATTCGAAGAACTTTTTCAAATTGCTCACATGATCATCCTGTGTTTTTGACTTTATGACTACATCATCTATATATATTTCAATATCATTGTGCATCATGTCGTGGAAAATGGTAGTCATGGCCCTCATGTAAGTTGCCCCTGCATTCTTCAAACCGAATGGCATGCCCCTGTAATAATAAGTACCCCATGGAGTGGTGAAAGTGTCTTTTCTGCATCATCCTCATCCATTAGAATCTGGTGGTACCCAGCATAGCAATCCACGAACGATTGTATCTCATGCTTTGCGCAATTATCTACAAGGATGTGGATGTTTGGTAAAGGAAAATTATCCTTTGGACTTGCTTTGTTCCGGTCTTTGTGGTCAACACATACTCCGGTTTTTCCATCCTTCTTTGGCAAAGGCATAATATTTGCCACCCAGGTGGTGTATCGGACAACTCTGACCACATTAGCGCTCAGTTACTTCATTATTTCCTCTTTGATTTTATCACTCATGTCCGTTTTAAATTTTTGTTATTTTTGTTGGACTGGTGGAAAATCAGGATAGGTGGGAAGCTTATGAACCACTATATCTAAACTTAAGCCCGGCATGTCATTATAAGACCAAGCAAACACATCTCTGTCATCAAGGCGTCTTGGTTTTTTGTTCAGTGTGAATGTTTATCTTTGTTTCTCTAACTTTTTCATGACTTATGATATTAATGGGCTCAGTTTCATTGAGGTTGGGCTTAGGCTTTTTTTCAAATTGTTCCAACTCTCTTTTTATTTCCTCAACAGCCTCATCGTCATCATATTCAACCTCTTGATGCACAATTTCGAAATTAGACAGCTTTTTAAGATTTGGGCATGAATTCCACATGCATGTCATGTTATTAAAGCCAGCATTAACAAAACTGAAATGGAAACAAAATGATAAAAATTAGGAAAAGGAAAAGATACAAAACTTAATACGAAATTGAATTGCATTTCAATGAATTTTAAAGGATAAAAGGGTTAACATAAAAACAAAACAAATACTGAGATGTTTGGATTATAACCCTAAAATTAACCCAAAAAAAAGAAATTGAAAAAGCAAACTACCAAGACTGCTTCCTTGTGAGGAGAGGAGTTGCTTCCCAGTTGTTGAGCATGGTGTCTCATCCAATTAGTTGCATATCGGCACGACTAGTGTCTTCACCAGCCTGGATCGTATTCACTTCAGAAAACATCTAGCTGAGGCCATGGCAAATTTCATCAATGATATATTGTGCCGAGGAAATTTGACCTTCTTGGAATCGTGGCTTGACAAAAGTGTAGAAAATATGAAGGATGGGCTAGTGCAAGACCCAACCATGATTTTTGCGGTGCTTAGCTTTATCTTCATCTGCTTGTGTTGGCCTGAAACCTAAGCCAAAAGTACCCTTTTTTGCTAAAGGGAGAGATGGGTTCTGAAATTCCTTGCAATGATGCCCCCAAGCCTTTTCCTGGATCATAACCTTGTCTCAGCATAAGTGTAGCCACCATTACAGATGTGGCGGAAAGACGAGGATGCAGAATGGGCTTTCCTTCCTTAACATGGTCTACAACAACCACTTCGAAAGCCTGATAGACCATGGACTCACATCCTTCCTTGGCCTCAATACACAGAATTAACGGATCTTTATAAATGGAGAATTCGTCTTCTCCGTGAACAATAATCTCTTGCTTTTCATGTTCGAACTTGAGCATCTGATGCAAGGTGGATGGCACAGCTCGAGCCGTATGGATCCATGGCCTTCTAAGAAGAAAGGTATAAAAAATTTTCATGTCCACTACTTGGAAGATAATTTCAAAATAAACCAGCCCAATTGTCATGGTAAGGCTGATCTCCCCAAGGGTGTCTCTCGCCGATCCATCAAAAGCCTGGATGCGGACATTGCTGGGTCGGATTCTGTCTGTATTGATCTTTATTCTTTACAAGGTAGAGAGGTCATACATCTACGCTCGATCCTCCATCAATCATGACTCGCTTTAAATAGTGTCCCTCATATTTAACAGTCAGGTGTAAAGCCCTGTTGTGCCCAACTCCCTCCTCGGGAAGTTCATCATCAGTAAAGGAGATTCTGTTCACCTCAAAACATCTGTTGGCCATCTTCTCTAACAGATTCACTATGGTCTTCTCTGAGACATGTGCCTCGTTTAGGATTTTAATTAGCACATGGGCATGCTCTTTTGAATGTATGAGCAGAGATAGTAGAGAGATTTGGGAAGGAGTCTTTCTCAGCTGGTCCATGATTGAGTAATCCTGAACTTTCATCTCTTTCAAAAACTATTCCGCCTCTTCTTCAGTGACTGGTTTCTTTATTGGCAATTGACCTTCTCCGATTTGCTTGGCCTTCCTCAATTCTTCTGGAGAGTAACACCTTCCCGATCCCGTCAAACCACTAGTTTCACCCACTTCTTCTATGATTTCCTTGCCTTTGTAGGTTACTACAGTTTTGTTGTAGTTCCAAGGAATGGTGTTCGTGTTTGTCACACGTGGTTGCACAACGGGTTTGATTATGATTGGCTTTGTTATACCCTTTGTACCTCTCTGATTCAGCCTTGTGATGGGTTGGCTTCCAAGGACATACAACCTTTGGCTTGAAATAGTGGAGAGAACTTCCAATCTCAAGACCTTTGGAGCAAATAGAGTTGCTTAGTTGAGCACTGGGTGCCTTTTACAATCAACCTGCATATCTTGGCTTAGACTTACTTCCAGTCCTGTTATTTCTTGGATCATTCCCACGGTCATTCCTGCTCGACCAACCGGCTTGCATTCTTGATCTCGACCAATCATTCTCACAAAATGAACATCATTGTGTGCTGGCAATGGATTGTTTCTCACATTAGGAGGGTCCTCGCCATTTGTCACCACAATCAAGTTTTCAGTGATGAGTCTTTCTGTGGCTCTTTTCAGAGACCAACAATCATCTGTGCTATGCTTCGGGGCAGCTGAATGATATTCACATCTAGCATTTGCATGAAATCCATGTGAAATGGGATGCCTATGGTGGGGAACGATGGGTCCAATTACGCTCATCTACTTCAGCTTCTGGAATAGACTAGAGTATGGTTCAGCCAATGGAGTGAAGTTTTTCACCGGCCTCTGCTCTTGACCATAATCCTTCCTAGGACGAGCATTGTAAGATGCCCAAAAATTTTGCTGCTGAGGTCGGGGGATCCTTGGAGCTGGTGCCCGTACCTGTTGATTAGGAGGTCAAACATAGGATTGAGCATTAAACACTGTATATTGTGTTGGGCCCATAGAGTATTGAGGAATTGGTGGGGGATAATAATGTTGAGGGTAGCCAGATTTCCCCTACTGAACTTGCACATAAGGGTGTGACTCCCCTCTGTGGACTTCCCTGGATCCCGAAGTCATCATGGACCCTTCATCTTTTTTTTTTCTATTCGCCAAACTTCCTGATCCATTTTGGATTGCTTGGGTGGTGGCTTTGAGAGCAGCTTGACTTATAATTCTGCCAATCTTAAGGCCACTTTCGACCATCTCCTCTATTTTGATTGCTTACGCAAAAGGTCTACCCATCGTAGACATCATGTTATGGAAGTAATCAGGCTCTTGGGCTTCCAGAAAAACTGTGATCAACTCGTGGTTATGCATAGGTGGCTTAACTCTAACCGCTTGTTCCCTCCACTTGATGGCATACTCCCTAAAGCTTTCAGTCAGCCTTTTCTTCATATTGGATAGGTAATTGCGATCTGGCGCGATATCAATGTTGTATTGAAATTGTTTGACAAAGGCTTGGGCCATGTCGTCCCAGACATGCTGGTGAGAGATATCTTGGTCAATGAACCATTCGGAGGCTACCCCGACAGGACTTTCCCCAAAATAAGCCATCAACAATTCTTCTTTTTCACCTGCAACCCTCAACTGGTTGCAATACCTTTTCAAGTGGGCGATAAGGTCGCCATGTCCATCATACTTCTCAAATTTTGGGGTCTTGAAACTTGATGGCAAATGGATGTGAGAGAACATGCATAAATCGATGAATGAAACACTTTTGTGGCCACCTAGTCCTTGTATATTCTTTATGTTATGTTCAAGACTTTTCATTTTCTTGGCCATCTCATCTGGCTCAACTGTCTTGGCAGGATTTTAATTTTCCACTGATGACTCGTATTGAAGAGTCAGATTGTATGGAGCCGAGACCCTGAAAGCATATTTGGAGAGTAGTATTGGCCATCATAAGCATGAGATGGTGGCTCGTTGTTTGGCCTTGTCCCAGGAGGTGGTGGCGGGATTATATATACCGATGCGTCAGACACGACAAGAGGAGTGTTCCTGACCGGTACAACTGGAGGTCGCACATTAGAGGTACCAGGGGCAGCGTGGAGGCTGTAGTTTGGCACATACTCCGGTGGTAGAATGTGATCGCTCGTTGCATGGAGCGGTGGTTGAGTAGCCAGGGGTACGGTGGAAGTTCCCTCTGAGGGACCCTGGGGTGGAGGCTGACCTAAAACCCAAGCTTGATATACATCAGATAATTGTTGTCTCAATTTTCTTATTTACTCCGACTCTTGCTCAACTGACTGAACCTAGGGGTCATCACTGACCAACTCGATCTCATCATTGTTAGCCATTGGTACCTTTTCTTTAGATCTTGTGAAGTAATGATGTGCTGCCAGTTTCACCACAAACCAACCACCTTAAGCTTGCTTATTAAGAGACAACGAACGGGTTAGGGTTAAGCATTTTATAGATATGAATCACATGTAATATGACATGCTCCTATCATTATCACTATTTCTAATATGCTTTTGGAGGCTTCATGTTTCATTCCGTCTTATTAGGTTGCTTTTTATTGACGCTCTTATTTTTTTATTTTCTTTCCTTTTTTTTTCCTTTTTTTTTCACTCACGCCTCATTGTGACTATGTTCTTCTTTCTAATTTGAGCTTTGAGTGTTTGCTTCTCACATGCCCACTGAGCTTTCTCTTTCTCAAAAGCATCATAAAATAGATCCCTGTCTACTTTAACGATGCCGATCTCTTCTTGCAGTGCTCCAAAGGAAAATTCATAATCGCTTTTTATTTCTTCCGCAGCGAGCCTAACCCTATTTCAAATCTCAGCCTCCCACTCTATGGTGCTCTTCACGACTGTCCCTGGTCTATCTGCGAGAGCATTTTGATTATAGAACCACTCAAGATAAGAAGGATTCAGCTCACCCCACTCTCATCTGCCACCATGGTGCCACACTCGAGTATCTTAGTGCCATTCCACACACGTTGAGCATAAGCTTCACCAATGGGATCCTTTGATATTGCTTCCCAGATAAAGTTTTCCATAGTCTTTACTGGGGGAACTATTTGTTTTTGACCCAATTGACGCTAGAACTCTCATGGGAGCATATGGCTGATAACCCCGAAGCCTTATCAAGATCAGAAACGGATGGAAATATGACTTATAAATGACGTATTCTCTAGTGAACAAAGGATAATTTAATGTAATCTGATCATTTGTTTTTTTTTGACATCACATACCGGAATAATCCCTTTTTTTTATTTAGCAAAAACGAATTATTTGTACAAAATTAGGGGAAAGATTTATTTTATTTTATTTATTTTTCAATTTCGCTCAACTAATTTTCTAAAGCCGGTCAACAAATACAAACAAGCCTTCCAAATGATGCGGCACGTAGCACATAAGTGAACATGATGGTCTCAAAAGGATACATGTCGTATACAGACTCGGTCCCTATGCCGAGCTTCGTACATGATGCAACAAAACGATCCTACTAGGGATAACCAGGCATGTGGCTTATTCTTCTAGGTTTTAAAAGTGCTAGGGGATGCGGTGTATCTAGACATGTCATAAAACGAGTGGACAACTTGAGTTGGGAAGGGGTAGCATACCGGGAGCAATACTTCTCCGGCTTAACTACTGGACCATCCCCATTCTTAAACATGGGTGACTAATAATCCTTCACCGGGAGCCCAGGCCCACCGGCTTTATCTCAAAAAATAATGGGGTGTGTATCCGCGATTCCCAAGATTATATTCAGAAGACGCAGATGGGGTGCTTGAGAAGACAGTTTATATGTACAATTCAACAATATCAAAGCGGTAAACAATAAGCAAGTAGCACATTAGGCCACAAAAGAAATCACAGTATATACAAAATTAATAAAGCCAAATAAAAGTCAACATGTACAAGCTCGAATTCTGTGTCCCCAGCAGAGTCGCCAAAGATGTCACACCCCTTTTCTACCCCCCAAAAGATATGTATATGAATTGTTGAGGGTTAACGACTTTTTCTAATTAAAGTGACAAACTTGAATAGGGATTATTTTATTTACAGAGTTGCCACTTGGAATTGAGTTTTCAGGTATTCCAAGTCACCTTTTATTTGAATCCCTAGTCAAAGGAAGGTTTGACTCTGATATTATTGGTCTGTGAAAACAAAGTCCGGGTAAGTAATTCTGTTGACCTGGGAGAAGGTGTAAGGCATTCCCCGAGTCCCGTGGTTCTAGCACGGTCGCTTTATTGACTATAGTAGCTTAAATTAATTTTGGATAAACTGTGATTTATATGATTTTTATATTTTCCCTATGTCCGCTTTTATTGCTTGATTATGGCGTTATGGACTTATCTCGTAAGTATACCCATTGATAACGCTTTTTTATGCCAAAGTCGCGCGAACGCGTACCTTGAGTTATTTTGAAAATTATAATTATGTCACGCGAACGTGTACATAATCATAACAATAGATTAAAAACGCGCCTAAAGCATTCTAGCGTAATCATGGGTTATTTCTGAACTAATTTGAGAATATTGTGAAGGCTATAAGCTATGGAATTTATTCTGGAAGGAATAAAGTTAATTATTTATGGAAATATGCACTAGCTTATAGCCTTATTGACATTCTGGGTAGCTTCTATCCAAACCCATATATACTTAAAATGGTCAATTCTTACAAGATTAAATACGGCCCAATTTTCCAACAAAATGATGGTCCAATTGATCATAATAGTCCGTTCTCTCCTAATTTAAAATCAACTCTAACATCCTAAATTCTTTTTGCTAACACCAACTTGACAGCCCCAAAATATTACCCAACCAACATTTAACATGAACTAATGAAATACGGAGAATCCAACAATGAAAATCTAACCCAAACTTGAAGAAGACGTTTCGGCTTAATGTACACGCATGTGCATAACAATTAATGGGATCTCATATGAAAATGATTTATAAGGAGAAACAGTGAGGCAAGATTAAGCAAATTCCCTCCGTAGGATGTCGTAATGACACCTAATATCTAAGACTAGGTAAGCCTATCAATGCAGAATAATAATAAATAACTGAAATAAATAAACTACAATTCAAACAATTTCATCTCCCAAAACCCGGTAGAAATAAGTCACAAGTTTCTAAGAATTTATTCCCAATGTCTCTTACATCAAGGTCTAAAGTAAAATAAGGAAGCAACATAAAAATGATTGAAGGGGACTCCGGAGTTTGCGGACGCTGGCAGATATACCTTGAAGTCTCCGTCCGCAGGTAACTCACTGACGTCGAGGCTGGTAAGATGTACCTGAATCTGCATAAAAAGATGTGCAGAAGTGTAGTATGAGTACACCACAACAGTACCCAGTAAGTGCCAAGCCTAACCTCGGTAGAGTAGTGACGAGGTCGGTCAGGCCATACTGAAAAATAATAATTGGCATGGTAAAATGTGTAACAATATAATAAAATAAAATGACAATGGAAATGAGTCAAGTATCATGTTACCGTTTAATTATAAAAAATAATGGCAAATAACATCTCGTGGAAACAAAACAAAATTTCCTTTCAACTTCAAGAAAAGTCACAACAAATAATCAAAGGCGACTGCGGCCATCAATCAATATCAACAAGGGCACTCCCGAGGTACCGCTTCGTAGTCCCAAATAATAAACAAACTCACAATATCTCATTTTCTTATCTCACCGCGGGAGCCTTCACAATTTATTTTAAAGAAAATATTTTTCTCGAAATAGCATCCCGTGTTTTAGCCATCCTTACCACACCGCATGACTTCTAGTAGTTTTCCCTACTAGCCACGCATATCAAGTCACCCATATCTCACCGCATGCATATCAATATCACAATATATCATAATTTGCATCTCAAGTGCTCAAATAATTTAACTTGCCAAAATAATTCAACAACAATATTTTTTCACAATAAAGAGCTCACGGCTCATGCCAAAATAAATTATCAATAATATTTTCCCACAATAAAAAGCTCACGGCTCCATCACATTGAGTACGAAAATCTAACAAAACTATTCAGGAATAAATAATTCAGGAAAATAATATTTAAAAATCTTTAATACGTTGCTTCAATATCAAATTTTAATATGTCAAATACTTCATATTAATAATATTTAATTTAAAGAAAATCAACCTTCAAATAATGCACAAAATAAAAGAAACCAAGTTTTAAATAACAGGTAAAATAATTAGCGGGAGAAGGTCAAACAAATTTAAAATATAAACATTTAATCAATGATGAAGAATATAACAAGATAGAATATTTTAATAAATGTGCAACAATGATCTACAGAATTTAAAAATATAATCCTTCACATTTAGCACGTGTACACACTCGTCACCTCGTACACACGACTTTCAACACATTTTAATAATCACATCAATACCAATCCTAGGGGAAATTTTCCCCCAACAAGGTTAGATAAGTCACTTACCTCGACTTGCTCCAATTTAACCAAGTATTATGCTTTTTTCTTGATTTTCTGACTCCGAGACTCGTATCTAGTCATAATTAATTCGATACAGTCAACAAAATTTATAGGAATCAATTTCATAAGAAAATATTACACTTTTCAATAAAATCCAAAATTAGCTCAAACATTGCCCGTGAGGCCCATGTCTCAGAATCCGGCAAAACTTATAAAATACGACAACTCATTCAATTACGAGTCCAACTATATCGGTTTCACTCAAATCCGACTCCGGATCGACACCGAAATCTCAACAATTTGTTTCTATGCGATTTCTATACTTTTCCCAAATTTCTATCTCAAAACACTAATTAAATGGTCAAAACGATAATGTATTCATGTATATTAACCAAATCCGAGTTAGAATTACTTACCCAAACGTTTTTCCTTGAACATATATCAAAATCGCCTCTCCTCAAGCTCTAATTCATCAAAAAGGCAAATGGGACGAAGTCCCCTATTTTTATAACTTACAGATTTGTCAAGGAGCTCGATTTGTTAGGGAGTTTGATTTGTCAGGGAGCTCGATTTATCAGGGAGCTCGATTTGTCATGGGGCTCGATTTGTTAGGGAGCTCGATTTGTCAAGGAACTCGATTTTGTCAGGGAGCTCGATTTGTCAGGGAGTTCGATTTGTCAGGGGGCTCGATTTGTCAGGGAGCTTGATTTTGTCAGGGAGCTCGATTTGTCAGGGAGCTTGATTTTGTCAGGGAGCTCGATTTGTCAGGGAGCTCGATTTTGTCAGGAAGCTCGATTTGTCAGGGAGCTCGATTTTGTCAGGAAGCTCGATTTGTCAGGGAGCTCGATTTTGTCAGGGAGTCCGATTTTGTCAAGGAGTCCGATTTTGACAGGCAGTCCGATTTTGACAGGCAACCCGATTTTGACAGGCAACCCGATTGTGACAGCATTTCCAGCAGAAAAATTACAGCAGCTAAGTCCCACTTGTGATCCGTTAACCATCTGAAACTCACCCGAGGCCCTCGGGACCTCAACCCAATACACCAACAAGTCCCAAAACATCATCCGAACTTATTTGAAACCTCAAATCACATCAAACAATGCTAAAATCACGAATCATGCTCCAATTCAAGCTTAATGAAACTTAGAATTTCCAACTTCTACATTCAATGTCGAAACCTATCAAATCAAGTCCGATTGACCTCAAATTTTACACCCAATACATAAATGACATAACAGAGATGTAAAAATTTTCAGAACTAGATTCTGACACCGATATCAAAAAGTCAACTCCCCGGTCAAACTTTCAAACTTTAAATTCCTATTTTAGCCATTTCAAGCCTAATTTCACTACGGACTTCCAAATAAAATTCCGATCATGCTCCTAAATCCAAAATCACCATACGGAGCTGTTGGAATCATCAAAACTCTATTCCGGGGTCGTTTGCACATAATTCAATATCCAGTCACATAATTTTGTATCTCGGACCAGGGAACTCAGAATTTAATTTCGGGCATATGCCCAAGTCCCAAATTATGATACAGACCTACTGGGACTGTCAAAACACTGATCCGAGTCCGTTTGCTCAAAATGTTGATCAAAGTCAACTCAGTTGAGTTTTAAAGCTCAAATTCATATTGTAATCTATTTTTCACATAAAAACTTCCTGAAAAATTTTACGGACTGCGCACGCAAGTCGAGGAATGATAAATAGTGCTTTTAGAGGTCTTAGAACACAAAATTAATTATTAAATTTAAAGATGACATTTTGGGTCATCACATTCTCCACCTCTAAAACAAATGTTCGTCCTCGAACGGAGTTAGAAAAAGTACTTAAGCTGGTGAATAAGTGTGGATAACAGTTGCACATATCATGCTCGGTCTCCCAAGGCACCTCATCAACCAGATGACCCCTCCACTGAACCTTCACGGAAGCAATATTCTTTGACCTCAGCTTTCGAACCTGCCTATCTAAAATGGCCACTGGTTCCTCAACATAAGATAGATCCTTGTCCAACTGAACAGAACTAAAGTCTAACACATGGGACGGATCGCCGTGATATTTTCGAAGCATGGAAACATGGAATACTGGATGAACCGCAGAGAGACTAGATGGTAGTGCAAGTTTGTAAGCCACCTCTCCAACTCTCTCAAGAATCTCAAAAGGCCCAATATACCTAGGGCTCAACTTGCCCTTCTTCCCGGACCTCATCACACCCTTCATAGGCGAAACCCGGAGTAATACCCGCTCACCAACCATGAATGCAACATCACGAACCTTTCGATCCGTATAACTTTTCTATCTAGATTGGGCTGTACGAAGTCGATCCTGAATCGACTTAACCTTTTCCAAGGCATCTTGAACTAAGTCTGTACCCAATAGTCTAGCCTCGCCCGGTTTGAACCAACCCACTAGAGACCAGCACCGCCTACCATACAATGCCTCATACAGAGCCATCTGAGTGTTTCACTGGTAACTGTTGTTGTAAGCAAACTCTGCAAGTGGTAAGAACTGATCCCAAGGACCCCCAAAATCTATCACACGCACGAAGCATATCCTCCAGTATCTGAATAGTGCGTTCAGACTGCCCGTACGTCTATGGGTGAAATATTATACTCAACTCTACCTGAGTACCCAACTCACGCTGTACTACCCTCTAGAACCGTGATGTAAACTGCGTACCCCTGTCAGAGATGATAGATACCAGTACGCCGTAAAGTCTGACAATCTCGCAAATATAGATTTGAGCCAACTGCTTGGAAGAGTAGGTATTCATCACAGGAATGAAATTAGCTGACTTGGTCAGTCTATCCACAATCACCCAAACTGCATCGAACTTCCTCTGAGTCTGTGGGAGCTCAACAACGAAATCCATAGTGATCCGCTCTTATATCCATTCTGGAATTTCCAACTTCTGAAGAAATCCACCCGGTCGTTGATGCTCATACTTCACCTGTTAACAATTTAGACAACGAGCTACATACTCCACAATGTCTTTCTTCATCCGCCTCCACCAATAGTGCCGTCTCAAGTCCTGATACATCTTTGCAACACCCAGATGAATGGAGTACCGCGAACTGTGAGCCTCCTGGAGAATCAATTCACGCAAACCATCTACATTATGCACACATAGCCTGCCCTGCCTCCGTAATACACCGTCATCTCCAATTGCGACTTCCTTGGCATCACCGTGTTGAACTGTGTCCTTAAGGACAAGCAGATGGGGGTCATCATACTGACGCTCTCTGATACGATCATAAAGAGAAGACTGAGAAACTACACAAGCCAAAACTCGGCTCGGCTCAGAAACATCCAGTATAACAAACTGGTTGGCCAAGGCCTGAAATCTAAGGCTAAAGGCCTCCCTGCTACCGGTAAATATGCTAAGCTGCCCAATCTCTCTACCTTACGACTCAAGGCATTGGCTACTACATTGACCTTTCTAGGATGATAGAGAATGGTGATATCATAGTCCTTAAGCAACTCCAACCACCTCCGCTGCCGCAAATTAAGATGATTCTGTTTAAACAGATGCTGTAGACTTCGGTGATCGGTGTAGACCTTGTAATGGACACCGTACAAATAATGCAGCCAAATCTTCAAGGCATGAATAATAGTTGCTAACTCAAGGTCATGTACAAGATAATTCTTCTCATGCACCTTTAATTGTCTGGGCGCGTAGGCAATCACCCTACCGTCTCGCATCAACACTGCGCCGAGACCAATACGCGATGCATCACAATACACAATATAAGCCCCTGAACTTGTAGGTAATACCAATACTGGGGCTGTAGCCAAAGCTGTCTTGAGCTTTTGAAAGCTTTCCTTACATTCCTCGGTCCATCTGAACGGAGCACCATTCTGGGTCAATTTGGTCATAATAGTTGTTCATAATCAATTACAGAATCGTCAATTAACTTCATGTTAATAAAAATCTCGTTTCAAACCTTCACAATACTGATAACGAGACACGAGGCATGAAAACCTCATAATTATTTACCCGAATTAATGAGCACATTTAACGTCACCTGGGCAGGAACCTATCTCGTAGGTTAAAACTCAATAATTACAACACAAATTTGGAAAGTATGCACAGAGAATTTCATATAAGAATTTTTCAAATAAGCCTAACAGGCATAACTCCCTATTAGTACTATAGTACAAATTGGATCTCACAAGGGAGAATTTAAACACAAGATTTTTCCTCACAAGGATCTCGTCCTTATATAACTTCCACCGCAGCTCGTAGCCCGGTTTAAACATACCAGTTTATTTTAAAATGCGAGTCATCTCGTCCTCAGTTCTGAATCACAAGTAATATGCACATCGTGCCAATCGAAACTTTCCATTTGCTCCTTTTAAATAATTTCCGTTAAACAAAGTCACAACACATAATGAACCCCACACTGGTAGGGCATATAATTCATAATTTGCAATTAATTATTCAGAATTTACATCAAAACTTATCGAAATGAGTAACATAAAGCCACCTTTATCCTCACAGCTCTTATTAGTGACCAACATGGAATGATAATTGAGTTATCTCCATAGAATCTTCCAACAGGAGTAAACATATAAGTAAATTATAGAATTACGAAGCTCACTCATAAGTGGCGAACCATAGAAGGACTCGTTTCGATACTGAGAACCGAATCAAGTTAAGAAAATTATTCCTTTATATTATATCAAGGTCGTATCTGTAACGACACCAACTGATGTAGCGACCTCCGCCATACCATAAAAATATATCAACGGCTGGGTCTCCACCTTTAGGACGCCTTCTACCCGCATGTCCTCCACCCCTAACTAGTTGTGTGGGTGGTGTAGTAACTGCAATGGGGCACGTAACCTGAGTGCTTTGATGAAATATGTATCTCTCCAGTTTGGGATAATTTTCTCATGATGTGCCTGATATCACCGTATTCATAACAACCCCTTTGCGAGTTTGGCTGCTCATATTGGGTCTGTGCTACATAATTGGAATAACCATTGTAGGAAACTCATATCGGGTGCATTAAAAGAATTTACTGGAGCACCCCGAGTAATCCGATGTGTGGATTGGGCTGGCCGACTGCCCGACCCACGCCATAATGATTTATACTTGTAGAGTAGAATTCACTGAATCTCCCAGAACCTCGAGATGTCTTGGTCTCCTTAGTGATTTTTTCCCTCACCCCGAACACGTTCTAATATCTTCACAATTTGTACAACTAGCAAAAATGAAGTATCAGCTTGTAGCTCCCGAGTCGTACAAAATTTTACGATCATAATTGAGTCCTTTAATGAGTTTGTGAACTCTCCCTCTGGCTGTAGGAAGAAAAGTAGGAGTATGACGGGCTAACTTATTGAACTTAATGGCATATTCTAACACCGTCAATGGTGACCTGACATAACCGTTCATACCCTATGCACCATGCATTACGAAGAGTCCGGGAAACAAACTCTTTCAAAAGCGTTTATGAGAACTGAGCCAAGTGGGCGGTGTTTCATTGGCTGGTCTGCCCTCTTCATAGGCTTTCCACGAACACCGGTGGAGAATTATCTCTCCCAAGGAAACTTTCTTCTTTTGTTATGTTGACTCAACACTTTTGAGCTGACCCATTTCTTAACATACTCCTCGATTCTTCTTTGGTTTAACCCTTACCCCTATTTATACACAACGATCACAAAAGTAGAGCTCCATACAGACAAATCTTGGCACGAACCACATAGTCCAGAATCTCGTCAACAACTGTACTTCCTCCGAAGCACCCCAAAATCCGCAACCATGTCGTCCACGCTGAGTAAACCTTCTGTAAATTTAGAGTTTTTTCTATAACTCCTTTGGTACTGAAGTATATGATTATTAAGGAGGCGGACATACTGCAAGTCCCGACCTTATCCTCTACAAAATCTCAGGTCTTAAATATGTGTAAATTTTAGGGAACCTTTCAGTACCACATATATACATTTCAGGCCAAAACTGACACATAACCTCGCAATCCACCCATTGATAGTGGACTCCCCCCACTCAGCGCGAAGTAATAGGTCACGACGTCCGATGATCCACAATAATAACC